>JAOUZG010004505.1:4789240-4815525 GCA_026289955.1 Argiope argentata | reverse complement strand
AATTATTTTTCCAAATAAATTATTTTGTACCGAGCAATCAATAGTTGCAATATAGTAGCATTTGTCTAGAATTAGAACTAAACATGGATAGGTCAGTTAATCAGATACATGTAAATAACAATATATAACATATATTACTTTTTAGAAGAACGGGCATAATATTCTATTATAATAAGAGATACAAATCAACAAATAGATTAGATATCTGAAAAAACGCATAATTCTAGAAATCTAATTAACTACTAATGTATTTATGATCCGGGTTCTTAAATACCCCGTAGCAATTTTATCAAAACTCAATATTGTTTGTAAGCATTGCTTTTTATTTAAAAAAATTATGGCATCTCCGCTCTTGAAATGTTTCAAAATAAGTAAATTTTAAAGTTCAAACATCGTGAAATATACCAAAGTAAATAAAGATTAAATGCCTAATTAAATTTTTTTTTTCACATTATAGAATATTCTAGTGATTTTAAAGTGTTTGTGAAATTTATAAAAATTATTAGCGATTTTTCCCTCATTTTTTCCCATTATTTTGTGTACACATTCAATGATATTGCTACCTTCAAAAATAATAAAAGGCAGCTTGAACAAACAAACGATTCCTTTTAAATATTATACTGCAATATATTTTATTCCTCATTAATTTCGGTGCGTTTATAATGCTTAGTATTCTTAAAAAAATACAATGGACATAAAAGAATTTTCTAACTTTCGTCCATTCTGTAAAAGAAAACACTAATAATTTATTGCTGTATTTGCTAGTTTTATCAAGCAAGGTAATTCACAAAAGTTTCAGTTGTACTTTACATTATATCTTGTATTTTACATCTTTTTATAAAATCGACCGTTGAAAAGTAATTGGTGTCATAAATATGTGAAATTAAACTTGTAAAACATATTTTCACTTATGTAACTTTGCAAGAGACCCTTTTCTTTCTCTTATTAATGACAGCTAGTAGTGGAGATAACAATCATTGAAATTTTTTTAAATAATTATTCATGCCGATGGATTCAATAAAGGAATAAGCATCTTATTTTGGTAGGAATCCCCAACGGTTCCACAAATTAATTAAGAAAATTTAATGTTTTAGAACCGTATTTGAAATTTGCTTACAAGAAAAGATTACTTTTTTGGATTATCTCCATAGACATGATAAAATTACCAATCTATATAAGTAAATGAATTTAATGAAGATATAGTGGTAATGCTATTTCAGTGGCGTTGTGATGTATAAATTTTACAAATATTTGCCAGCATAGTTTGAAAACTCTCGAAAACTGGCATAAGAGGTAAGCGATTCCTTATTTAGAAGCAATAACCGGTATAAGCAATTACTTTCGGTCATGAAAGAAATATGCTCTGTTATAACAATGAGTTGAAATCTTTTGCACAATTGTGTAGGATGTCAGATTTAATATAGGAAAACGCATCACACTTCATCAAATTTATGTAATTATATAACAACCGTATTGATAAAAGAAGTAGTAATACTTTTTTAAATATTTTAGGAGCGGAGCCTATTGTGGTCTTATTTTTATCTATTCACAATAAGGATAAATGTATATAAAATTGAACAGCAAAATCCAAAATAAGTAAGAGAACGAAAACATTTTAAAAGGAAATATGTCGCCAGTCAACAATAACAACAAATGCAATTACTAAAATGCACAAATTTAATAATCTTAATAACCCTGTGGAAGTATATATAGAGAAACCAGTAGTAAGAAAAATGCCGAACAAAAGATTTAAAGGTATAACCTAATGACCGCAGTATAGACTCATAGAGAAATCCTTAAACGAAATCCGCCTCAAGTATAAATTCCCAACTCTTTATAATCTCAAATTATTATTATTTATATAACAGAAAAAAACTGGATTTTTTTTACATATTACTTGCCAGAATAATTTAAAAACATAAATCAGATTAATTAAAATTTTATGAACTTTAGTTATGTTTATTATAATATTCGTTTAAGCCTCGTAATTCATGATATTCCTTTCAGTAAATTATTAACTTCACGTATTATAGAACTGGTTTTCGTAAAGTTTTGTCTCCAAAGTTTTTTATGCAAAGTCATTCGCATGTTGCAGATATTCGGTATTCATGTTTCTCAGACCCAGAGAAAGAAGATTATAAACAAGTAATATAAAAACAATTTTTTTAAATCAATACGTTCTTAGATCAGCAAAGGAATTTTTTTATTTTAGTTACTTTTTATTAAATGATTATAATAATGGCAATTTTCCATTTTCCTGTCTAGATATGGTGCTGGACTATTATTTTTGTTGGTTGCTGTTTATTGGTTTCCTTTTTCCCCCTTTCTAATTTATGAAGTTGAAGGCGGTCTCACAACCACAAATGACAATCTTCAACTGGCGGGTTCGAACTCACAGCCGAAAAGATACGAATCCAGCGCCCAACCAACCAGGTTATCAGGGCCCGGTGTAAACTTGCGATTAAAATTCTATTTTAGTTACTTTTTATTAAATTATTACAATTGTTGTTATTTTCGTGTCCCACTTTACAACGGAAGGAGGGGTGCGATAAATTTTGAGAGTATGGACCATTGAGCACTCGAGTCCAGAAGTCTGACTTCTAGCTCACACACGTCAAAAACACTTTTTATGGGACGGACTGCATTCATTCATCTATAGATCGTAATTTAGATCTAGAACAGAGAACGATCACCTCTGCTCCAGTACGCACAGTAACACCACTCTCGACATGGAGGACTTGTGACCACGACAAATGTAACGTTCACCACACACACACATACGGAAAGTCTTCGGTTGGCGGGTTCGAACTTGCAGCTCAAGGGATGCGAAACTAACGCCTACCAACCAGGTTATCCCAACCTGATAATTACAATTACTATAAATAAACGATCAAACATTTCTACTAGCATTGAATTTTCAGCTGCAATTGATTATTCAAAACTTACTGTGACTTCTCAAAATGCGTGATTTTACTACACCAGTTGGGCAGTGCAATACAAATTAGAAATTTCTAATGTATTTATTCTCAATTATTTTAATTCGAAAGTACTTCAAAATGAGTCGAAAAAAAAGATGAATTCAGAATGTTTATTTTAACTGCATCAAACATTACGAAAATAAACACAATCGTTTAAAATAATCTGCTAAAAACATGTTAAACCTAATCTCATTGGCGAGAGGGAAAAACAAACTGAATTCGTTACTTATTTAGCGGTGGAGAAATATAGTCGAATTTTTGACGAGAAAGTTAGTTTTTAATTAATTAATATTTGAAAAAAAACTGTATTAACATCAAATGTCATCCACTACAAGTTTTAAAAAAGTTACTTGTACTTGGTAGGATGAATAAAAAGTATTTTATTAACGATGGAAAATTTGAACAAGATATATATAGGGGGAGTGTGAGCTAACAGCAGGAATTGAAATAAATAAAATGCTGAAAGAAAGCAAATCGTACCCATCCACAACGCTTGATACTTAATTTTCATAGTTTATCAAATAGATCTCCAAGAGACAAAGGAAGAAAAAAATTAACTTGATTGAGTAATTGATTCATCTTAGTACCAAATTAAACACTGGACTTAAGAAACATGCATGGAGACTAAATGACTAACTTTTAAAATAACATTACCTTTAATTAAATAACTAATTTTTAAAATAACATTAGAAAGCAGGATAAGAAAGGAAAATGTATAACTATTTTATATTAAACATGATAACGTACAATAACAAATTCAGTTTTTTAGAAACGTTAAAATGTTTGGAAAATTTGCTAAACAAGTAATTATCTATATAATTAACTTTAAAATAAACATTTGTTTCTCAAATTTCAGTTCAATGTAGCATATTGGAAATGGCTTAATCCTTTTTTTTAAACACTTTAAGTCCCTGAATCTTTTTTAATCCTGTTTTTAAGCTTTTCTGAATTCAATAGCTGGAATTAAAAAGGCAGAGCTTCACTAGAAATCATTTCAATCAAATAATTTGTGAAATTTTTAATTTCTTTCTTTCTCGCAAGTAAAAATATTACAGTGTTCTTAAATTAATTGTAAATAAGTTAGATGTAATCTTGTGTCAAATATTAGATGAAACTAGTTGATAGGAAATCTGTATGCCCGAATCTGTATGTAAAAATCGTGTATGCGTATACATGATATTCCAAAACGGAAACACCTTGATATATTACACGTGTGGTCCAAAATTATCAAAATGTAGATTTGTATTACATTTTTTTTAATATAATGTGTCAAAATATTGATTATCCATGAGTCAGTCTTTCCGTGAGTGTTTGAGCAATTAGTTCAAAATGCAAAAAATAGATAAATGAAGTTTGGTACGTTGCTTTGACATCTTTACTGCAAAAATATCGAATTTTCACTCCAATATAAAAGATTCAAAATTCATAATTGTTTCTATTCAAATATACTAAAAAATACGGATAGCGCTACACTGCATAAGCAAATGAGAAAATATGAAGATTAATACTACCATTGATCTTTATCATGATTGTAAATCCTTAGATTACTTTTAATAATAATAATAATAAAAATAAAATCTTGATAAAAATTGCTTTCAAGTTTGGGTTCGACAACATTTAATATCGTTCCACACCAAAGTGTGCAGTTTATGAAGTTTTCTTCCATAAGAAACACCTGCCAAAATTTGAGTAAAGTAATGCAAATTCATTTATTTGATCTTAGTAAATAACAGTTTATGATTTCAAGCCATAGCTATGAACTCTAAAACTTTTCCATATTCATAAATAGTTTATTGTTCACGCAGCATTGAAGCCTTTATTTGCATTATTTTCCATTAGTAGGTTCTTAAAATCATGTCATTAAAAGTCGTGCTGCATTTTGCACAAAATTTTTCAAAAGTTATGTTATTTATCCATTCAGATTTTAGCCTCTAATGAAGAAGTTTCTTTAGCATAACAAAGAAAAAATTGCTTAAAAACTGTAAAATAAATGCAAAATTTTTGAGTTTTTTAAAAAACTTTATATATCTACCGTTTTATCTAAGAAAAGTATCTTCTTTGATAAACTATTAAAAAAATTTGTTAAGATAGTTTACAGAACTTTTAAAATGTTATCAGTTAAAAATTTTCAAACATTTTATTTAATTTATTTTGCTATTTCTTTTATGTACATCAAGGTATAAATACTAATAACCAAGTATTAAAGGTTAAATATTAATTGTTACTAATATTAATAAATATCTAAGCATTAATTACTAAACTTCCCAGATATAAATAATTTTTAAAAAATGTTTTTATTGTTTCTTTTATGAACTTGAAAGAGATTATTTCATTCCGTTCATTATACAACTTTAAAAAGTAGTTGCATTATAAAAAATCGAACACATAATTTCATACTATTACACAATATAAATCTAAAAAGAGAAACAATATAACATTATATTTTATTATATTCTTCAAAATTTAGGCTACTTTAAAACACAAAATTCAATCGCATCTGTTTATTTTAAGCGAAGAAAAATAGTTGGAGGTAGAGATTAGAGTAAAAAACATAAATTTGCGTTTTAAAAATAGTTTAATTGTAAATGCGAAATATATTTAATTTATTAATTATATATTGATAGCAATTTTTCAAATATATTCCTTCTGAGTTTCTAATGCTTCAATGCGATGTTTAATCACAAGAGAGCATAAAACCGCATTCTGAATAAAAATTCAATGGAAATTTAAAACAAAATTTCGTTCAAATAAGTTTTATCCAAGAAATACTGTTGAAACTAAATGCAAATTAAATCTAAGTACACACTGTCGCTTATGGGACACACAATTTGAGAAACTGTTTTGTTCCTGTTTTATTCAACGAGATCTTTTCCCTCTCTTACGCCGTGACCATTCACAACGCTCTTTGCCCTGAAGGACCCTTCGAGCCCTCAGTTCCTTTGACATTCTTAAATGGTCGTAAAACATCCATTGTGTTGACTCCCCTCCGATCCATCAAGATGTCCAAACTTGTTGGGGGAAAGAAAGACGTTAAAATGCGTCGGCAACACTTGGAGAACCGACATCCTCCTACATTATTTTCCGTGCACAGCGAAAGAGCGTCGTTTCTTAGCCCACGTTAAAATACGTGCAGCGCCCTTGCCGTGACGTCTTGCGGCTACGTAGAAATACGTGTATAACCCTTAGAGTGTTAATCGAACCACAAAGTCATTCAGTCTTTTCAGGACTGTATGAGGGCCTTCCCAGGAAGGCTGCAGCATCGGAGATTGTCCCTTCCTTCGAATAGGGTTCCAGAACCATACCTTGTTATCTTCCTTGAATTCATGTCCGGTGGCTTTAGTGTAATACTTGTTCTTCATCTTCTCCGTCGTTATGTTGATCAGATCTCGAGCAGACCTTTGTACGGCTTCTAAATGGGCCTGGAGGTCTTGAACGCAATCTCCAGGCGAAGAAGGCGTATCCGGTGGACACCCGAACTGAGGATCACAAGGCAGTCGGAGTTCTCTTCTATTGTCTTCATTGTCCGTCCGAGGAAGAGGTCCCAAGATGTCAAAGGCGATTCTCTCAAATAGTGCACCTACATTATACCGCTGTAACTTACCACCACTGCATGACTGCACCATTCTCGAACACTCTCTTTCATGTTGTTCCAATAGAAACGCTAACCGGTCATTACGAGTAGTCTTCCTGACTCCGAAGTGACCACTTGCAGGACTGCAGTGTGATTCCTTCAATACTTGATTTATCCTTGATCCGAGAAGTACAAGTTGCCACTTAAATGACTTCCCATCTTCGGACTCCAATTTTCTATACAAGATACCATTTCTAATTTCAAATGAATCCCAGAGAGCTTAATAACGCTTAGTTCCGGTACTGAGGCTTGAAATGTTTGGTCTTGAATTGTTTGATTGCATAAATCCCATAATCAGTTTAATATCAGGATCATTCATTTGTTCCTTGCGAACCTCTTCATCACTCCAGGGATCAGATAGAGGTAGGACGGCTTCTGCGATTTGGCGCACAGTTGATGTATCAATCCCATTTTTTTCCGCAGAGGAGCAGTAGCAACAACCCTCGGAGCAGGGCTTTCTTGATAAGGCATCTCCATTTACTCCTCTAGAACCCAAATGGAAAGGAGTACGACTAATGATGTGGAGTGCAGGGAGTTATTCTTAAAGTCGATTACAAAATCATATTTCTTCAGGAAGTCCATTCCAAGAATAAAATCATCTGTAATTCCCTGTAATGGTAAATAAACCATTTTCACCGCCGCCTTTGGAAGATATCTGTAAAACTCCAAAATGGGGCTTTTCTTCATCTGGCAACCTCCGCCCCGCGAGACCTGCAAATTCTAGTTTTCCTGGTTGCTTTGAGAAGAGTAATTAGCCCGTTTATCTACGCGGGCTGAATAATTCGTTTGAACATATCCCTCGTCACCGCATTTCAAACATTTCACAGTTGTCTGGCCATTTTTGTTGGGCCTTTCATCTCCTTTTCGGTTAAACTGGCAAAATGTTTTCATCATTCACGTTAAATTTTGCAGGGAAGGATCCCATGCATCTTGGACCGCAGCACCTCTAACTGAACGGTGATCCTTTCTCGCAGCTTGTTGAGCGGCTTCAAATCTCATTGAATAAACCAAAGCTGATTTCAAATCCTTCCATTCAGCCATTCACAGGGACTTTTTTTTATCTCTGGATCCCTCACACCGTCAATGAAATGCTGTAGGGCCAGTGTTTTCCATACCTTGGCTGGACAGTCGGAGAAGGCAAGATGGGAGAGCCTCTCTACATCTGCTGCAAGCTCTTGCAGGCTTTCATTCGATCGTTGTCTTTAATTGAAGACGGCTATAGTCCTTGAGGCATTTTTCTTCGAAGAGAAACTCAAGGGCGTTTGAAAGAACATCAAAGTCCAGATGTTGATCTTCGGGAATAGTTCTCAAAATATCAGCAGCTTCAGCCCGCAGTGATGCAGCCAATTGACGAGCCTTCATGACTGGATCCCAACCATTGGCTTCAGCTAAGATGGAAAATTGAGTCTTAGACTTGCCAAGATGTCTTTCCGTCGTAAATGGACACTTTAGTGATTGATTTAGGAATAACAGGCACAGGTTGAGCTATTTCAGGCTCTCGAACGTTCAGGAATTTTTTTTTTTCAGATTTTACCTGCACATTTTCCAATTTCGTCAATTCTTCCTCAACTTTCCTCTCAATTTCTTGATCGGATACTCTAAATATTTCGTCCAATTTTTCAAATTTCTCTTCAAAACTCTGCCGAATATTACGAATCTTCGTATCGTTCTCTTGAACCTTTTCCGCCAAAGAATCTTCTTTAGTGTTTATTGCTTCAACAATAAACCTTGTATTGTTGGTTGGTCTTGTTCTATCTTCTTCTCCATCTTATCTTGTCCTTGCTTTATCTTCTTCTCCATTTCTTTAATGAAAGCGAAAATCTGTTCGAATTTTGTTTTCTCTGTTTCATCCAGCAAGTTTCCTCTGCTCTAGTTTTCACCATTCAACCCCACTCCTGACACCGGTTGTTAGGATTTTAGCGTAGCAGGCTCGGATTGAATGGACTTTATTTGAGGACAGCACAAACAAATTTATTTACAACTATTTACAGGTATATACAGGATAATTGATAAAGTAAAGCTTCAGAAAACACAATCCAGTAGTAACCAGTCACTTACTACGTAAATGCAAGCCTTACGCACAATAAACACAGTCTGCATCACAGCTATCGTATAGCACAGCAAACAGTAAATCACAGCGAACTCAACAACACAATGCTAACAGCAAATGCAAACACAGTTCATTAATAACAAGCGAGAATTCGCTAGTCCAGCGAAACGCTTCTCTTCTGAGAGACAGGAACTGCCAAATGCGGTAGTCCGTCCCTTATATAACCGGACGAGGGAGAAAAGAACCTTCGGAAATCACCGAGAGTGATCTGGCTGCTGCCAGACCATTCCTTTTGCCAAATCAGCCCGACTGGCGCCAAGCTCTTTGATGCCGTCTCCAATCGCTCTCCCTTCCGTGCTTTCAACGGCATTCACCCGCTTGTAACTATATATATATATATATATATATATATATATATATATATATATATATGTGTGTGTGTGTGTGTGTGTGTGTGTGTGTGTGTGTGAGTGTTTTCCCAACAAAATACTTCAAAATTCTAACTGAACATAAGAAAGAACTGAACATTAGAAATTTCTGCGCAATATGCTTTCGCTTAATGCAATTTAATAGTTCTAAAAATAATACAAAAAATTTATTCAGACTTTATAAATTACTATTATACAAATAACTTTTCTTTTTCGTTGGAAAATCTCAAACATATAGAAAGCATTTTTTATAAAATTTTATTCTTGATGCATGTAGATATTTGCCATAAATCAAATTCTTTTAAGAAATAATAGTGGAAAGTATAACTTTGTTTTTTCATAATGAAATGTGGTAGTATTTAAATTTTGATCAAATTTTTCATAGTTTTATTCTTTAAATAAAAACGGCAGTATCTGAAGTGTTAACACATTATATTTTTAAATATTTTGGAAAGCAAATTCTAAAACATCTCATTTGGCGATTAAATATCATAAAAACGATATTAGCTTTAGAATTGATAGTGGTAAAAAGAAGTAATGGGCAATACTACAAAGTAAAAGTAGCGAATCTATGAATGTGTAAAATTTTTAAGGTACTTTAGAAAAAAAATCTAGAAAAACTCTAAAAAATTTTTTCTCCAACGTTTGCTTATTGTAGTTGAAATAGCAGTTAAAAAAAGTGAAGCTAAAACTCGCACGTGTAATTTATTCATTCTTTACATCAGTTATTTGCAAGATTAGTTGATATTTAGGGTAAGGAACATAAATTATACCGAATTTTTTTCTTTTGAAATAGTGCCTGAAAGATTGGATAATGGTTTCAAATACCCTTGTCAAGTATCATCATTCTTTAATTAGTATCATATATTTAATGCAATTGAAAATCCATTTTTATAAATATTTGGTAAAAAATTTTAAATGTGTTCTCTGCTTACTTGACCATTATGATGAGACATTTGACAACAATTACAGAAAAAATGAAGATATTGTTGACAAAGAAGAAAATTATGATTTGGAATCTTTGCAATAAGATAGAGATTGAAGGTATGAAGGAGGGAAGTTATTTCGAATTATCTATGTAGAATTAATTACAGACGGTATATTTTCTAACAAATATGAACTTTTTATAGATTGTATGGAAGATACTAGAATTAATGTTCATTATTCTTTTATCAGAGGGATTGATAGGGTTGACAACGTTCAGTTAAAACTACAGGTTTGAAAAGTACTGATTTTCTGAAATGAAACCATTTTTTACTTGTGGAGGTGGAGTGGGGGTAGTGATAGTTCACGATTTCATCGAACAAGATGGATTGAGATCTCTAAAGTAAATTATTTGAAGAAGTAGATTCCATATCAGCAAAAGTAAATTGATTTAATAATTAATATTTCACTCGAATGTAAAAGATTTACTTTTCTTCTAATAAATTGGTCAAATATTCTTTGTTCACTTACAATAATCTTTGTTTAAATACATCTTGACTACTTCTACCTACTTTTTTGGTGAGGAAGTTTACAGAGGGAGTTCAGCTCAAGTGTCACCCTAGTAATCTTATTGCGGTTTAAATTTGCGTCCATCCCAAAATAGGCCTAGTGTTGCTTTAAAGCGGGATATTAATACAAATAAAAGAAGAAAACTGATTTGACTATTTATTTCTTTTGTTTTATAATCAGTAAATTATGTTTGTTTGGGGTGTGTGAAAGAAACATTCTTTAAAAATTGGGTTAGAAAAATTAGAGGTTTCTCCAAATTAATGGAATAAAATAGTCATGAGAATTTATGTTATATACTTTAAAAAAGAACACATTTTTAATAATAAACAAAATCATCAAAACATATTTCTAGTCTTGGGATGAACAAGCAGCAAAATAAATTCAAAAGGAAAAAGTAATAGCTTTTTATTATTTCAAATACATTAACTAATGGTTATTGAAACCAGGGTATTTACGAACATTGTAATCAATCAGACTCTATATTAAATAATTAGAAAAAAACATGAATTATGACTTAAAAATTAAAAAAAAAGTATTTTGTTGCAATTATTAAAGACCTTGTTTATACATTCGTAAAAATTATAGGATACTTTTTTATCTTATACGATTTGATTAAATAACAAAACAGTAAACATCTTAATTCCCCAATTTAACTCTATTTCAATTCGATTTATTTATCACGGCAATAATTACTAATTCATTTGAAATATATATTTTTTATATCTCCGAATATAAAAAAATATATTATTTATAAATGATTACCCTTATTTATCTTTCTAATTATCTTTCTAAAGCTACTTTTAAATTTGTCACATGCAGTTAAAACCACAAAACAATTTCTATTTTTCTTAATGGTTTTGTATTAAAACTAGAAAGTTGAAAAGGAATGGGGCATCAATTGAATTAAATTTCTTTCATTATTATGAATAATAAAAACTATGTTTCAATTTGTTTAAAATGAATAAAATTGTATTGACATCAGAAAATTTGAAAAATTAAATCTTATCAAGATTTGAAAAGCCCCGGTTTTGAAAATTTTCAAAGCACTCATTTCAAGTTAGACAAAGAATTTTAGATTGGTAAATTATTAGCAGAGAAAAATATGTCAACAATATTTTTTATTATATTTGAAACATTTGTTTAAGTTTATTTGCAGACACATTTTGCATCAATAGACATTTATATGCATACTAAATGTTTACATTTGGAATGCTTTGAAAATTAAATTTGTTACAAAAAATAATCTTTTTCATACAATTTTTCATTTAAAAACGGAAAAGGGTTTCTTGAATCATAGTTATAATATTTCTTTAGAAGAAGTCTTAATTTTTTTTTCCTTTGCCTGAAGACATTTGTCAATTTCAACATATTTTCTTCTGTAAAAACGGAATTATTTTTCTATTACAGAGAGAAATTCAGAAAAGAAACTGAAACACTATTGAAAATTCTGTCATCAGATTTGTGATATTAGAAAACAAAATGGGAAATCAAACATTGGCTTTTCTCTTAAAACTTTCTGGAATTTAAATATTTGATTTAGAATCTAAATTCTTAGATATTAGTTCATATTCATCTGATTTTTTTAATAAATTATGATTTCTCATTTATGTTTAAACTCGAATAATAATTTACTACATAATTATTAGAAAAATTCTAAAAATTATAATCATTTTAGAGTAATCTAATATAAATGACAACGAAAATTCTTAATCCAACAGTTTAATTGAAATTTTATCAAAATTACTTCATTTTATAAATTATTATATTAACTTTAGACTTTATAATATATTTATTCATTTTATTTCTAATTAACATTGCATTTTCTGAAATAAATTGCCAGAATGCAATTTATTTCAGAAAATAAAATCGAATCTCCTCATAGAAATACTATTTTAACATAACCCTTTGATTCTCGTATGATAGAATTCAAAAACCTCTTTCTATGTTGGCATCGTATTGAAACATAGTGAGCGTGGCGGTATCAAAAAAAAAACATTTATATTATTATATTTCAAAATTACGAGTTTTGTTTATTGGACAAAACAATTCAGTTTATTCGAAATAAATTAAAGCTCGCTCAATATCTATTCAAAAGTATCCAGACACCCCTTTAAAAAGGTGTTCAAGAGAGTGACGCAGTATGATGAGCAATCTAAAGCTATAAAAGCGTTAGGAGTGGTTTGTCAATTTGCATTTATGCATTTGTGAGACATTGAGTAAGTCAAAGGAGCTTAGTAAGTTTGATTGCGACAGTACAGTGGGATGCCACTTTTGTGAGAAATCGGTTCATGAGATTGCTCATATTCTACAAAAACCTCAATCCTTTGTGAATGATGTAATTGTGAAGTGGAAGCGTCTAGAGAATGAAACCGCATAAAAACGAACTGGTAGGCCGAAAAAGACTCAGTGAATGCCATCTCAGAAGATTGAAAAGGGGAGTGCTGTCCTCGTGGGTGGAAATTTTTCAGGAGTCCCAAAGCCCATCATTCATTAGTGTTAGCAGAAGGAATGTTTGTCGAGAGTTAAAAACTTGCAATTGTATGGTCGTGCAGGCGTGCAAATGCCGGACATCACTCGACACAAAATGTGAAGGATCTATCGCAGTTGTGCAGAGCTCTGCGTCATTGGGCATCTGGAATTTTTTTTTTGGAGATGAATCTCGCTTTACAGTTCTGTAGTCGTATAAATGCTTCTGTGTCTGGCGAATGTTTCTTTAGTGATTGCATCGTTTCGTGGCTGAAGCATAATAGTGTGGAGATATTTCTCGTGGTGTGATCTGGATTCATTATTTTCTGTGTCTGGAAACATGAAATCTGAGATGTATCTTCACATCCCGTACGATGCTGCACTCCCAACTCTATGCCAATATTTTGGGGAAGACCCATTTCTCTTCCAGAAGGGTAACTGTTCCATTCCCTCATCGAGGGTTAAAAAGACGTGATTTGACGAAAATAGTATTCAAAAGCTGACATGGCCTTCTCAGATGCTGATCTAAATCCCACAGAACACCTTTGAGAAGAATTAGAGTGCAGAATACATGGCCAGCCTAATCGACCTTCCTCACTGCAAGTACTTGTCAGCTCTGATGGACGCCTGGAAGTCATTTCCCATAGCCACCAATCGAAAACTGGTGGAAAATCTTCCCAGACGCGTGGTAACTGTCATCGGTGTAAAAGAAATCCTAACATCTTATTTATATGAGCTTATGCGCACTCTAAATCCATACCACTGGGTGTATGGATACTTTTGGCCAGATAGTGTATTTTCACAATTTACAATCTATCTATAAAAACATATCTATCGATCTGAACTGATGTAAACATAAAAATTGTAATGTTTAATAGAATGAATCAATAATAAAAAATAGTAGCATGAAAATACATTTATTAAGGCATATTCTCACTGAATAGATACTAAAAATTCTTAAAATTATTTTATGCTTTTAAGCACTGATGCTCTTAAAATTATTGTTCATATTTTTTTCTTGCATAAAATTCTGCATTTAATGTTCGTCGAAACTTTAAATTCAGGTATTTAATTTTAGAAAGAAAAGTTTATTCTTTATATAATAAAAATAAAATTTCATTTGGAAACATGTGAAGATAAGAATTAAATTAAACGGTATGTGAAGATAAGAAATAATGAACGGTGAAATTAAACGGTATATATGTAAACATAAGACTTTATCTCAGGGTAATTTTTAAAAAATAATCTTTACGATTCTGATGCGTATTTAGATATTTCTATTGGTATTCTAGCATTATAAAACTTATCTACAAAACAAATTATTCAAGTAATTATGGTTATAAAATATAATAATAGTACGGAAAAAACCATATTATCGTTGTATAAAACAGATAAAAAAAATCCTTTCACATAAATAAACTTTTTACATAGAATTTAAATTCTTTTGCAAAAGCTGCATACATTACATACATACATACTAATAAAATTTAATATATATTGAATAAACATTATCTGGTGCATACTAGAGTGCAAGATGTTTTTACTATTTAGAAGATGTTTTGGCAAGAGACGCGATATTTAAAACAAGTTAAAGAAAAGTAAATAGCATGAATTTAATTATTTCCATGATATGAAAGACTATTTCGTTATCTTACGTAACATTATAAAATAAATTTTCAACGAATTTTCCGTTTTATCTCAACCATTTTACAGCGACCGTATAAAATTTTTCCTAGTTATAATTTGATAAAACAGGTTCGCATACCCTGAAATCGTTACTTTTAAACATTTTGATATTATCAACAACCGTATTCTCTAGAAAAATCTTATTCTTCTCACTTAATCTTACAGCAAGCAGTTAGCGTGCGTAGCAGCAGAAGCATTTAAATACTCGTTTGCGTAACGTAATTAAGAAACAACAGGTTCTATTCTTTCCTTCCTTCCTTCCTTTGTCTTTAGCATTCGGTATGCAGCGTGGTGTCACCTTAAAAATCCCACTGCGCTCTCAACTTCATTTCCCTTGATTGCGAAATGCGACCTCCGCTAATAATAAAAAGGTTTTTCAGTTGGAAAGTCCTTGAAAGGATTGCATATAAAAACTCAAGAAGGATGTTTATTAGAACACACTATTGCAAAATCAAGAAATCTGTTTAGAAGAGGATAAATGGGTCCTCTTCCATTGCCTTTGCCCGTAATTGCATTTAAGCTTCTCGGAACTGTATTTCAGCAAAGACGGTTGCTACTTCATCCTTCCAGGAATTTTAACTCAAAAGTGATTACAAAAGTTGATGGAATCCTTATTTATGGATTTAGTAGACACGTCAATTTCAATAAGAGTTACTTAAAACGATGAGAAAAGGAAATCATACTAAGTTAAAAATATATATAATTATAAAGTATTCTATGGAAACGCTTTGTAATATGAAATAAAATGAATTTAGAAGCTTAATGTAAAAAAAAAACATTTTTGCTACTTCTTCGATTTTATTAATAACAATAAAAACTATTTCCTTTACCTGTAGTTGTTGATAGTATTGATTATTTTTAGAGATATTCCATTGCATTGTAATGAATGCATATCATAAATCACGTATACTTATCCTAAAACGCATATATATAGCATAAATCCCATACACCTATCATGAATCATATAAATCACATCAGATGTCTGAGAGCCACAGAATCCATCGAGGTTGTGTGTTCCATAATTGTACTATCACTCATCACCCGAATATTAACTCCCAAAACTTCTAAAAAAACTATTATCTCTCATATCTCTTTGGAAAGCACCCGCTCACTGTCTCGGCGAAGAGTGTAGTGAAACTCAAATATTTAATTCCTTTAGCTAAATGGTAAATGAAATTATTTTTCTAAAACGGTTCGATGATTGGAATCTCAACAAAATACACGCAACCCTAACTAAGACGAAAACTTTTTTTTTACTCTATAATCTTCATATCATCGACTTCTTTCTCTAAAGAAGTCAATGAAATCCGAATCAGAAGGGTTTTTGTAGTTGCTTTTGCACTGATTTTCAATAACGTTTGGTAAAGGATCGTTACAAATAAGTTGAATTATTTCCAAAATATTTCTTTAAAGTACTAAATAATATTTAGATATCCCAAAAATAGAAGCTGTCGGGAGTGATAGCTCCTTAGAATTATACATTAGAGAACATTTTTCTTATTCTTATGAAAATGGATTCAAGTATCTGTCATACTAATTATATAAGTTAAACATGAGGGATATGATTGATACGTTAAAGTTATTATTGACTATGGTTTTGAAGACCTTTATCGAATCATCACAATTGACAGTCTTAAAGCTTAAAAGAAAAGTTAGCAAAAGATTCTGTTGATTATTTTAATACAACCACGAAAGAAAGTACATTCCATGAATAAACTTTTAAGACATTTTTATTATACTTGTACACTATAATTTCTTTTGGAATATACTTATTAATTGTACTTATACCCTTAGGAGTTTCCACGGTGGCCTCTTGATAAGGTTTTGACTTTGAAAACGAAGGACTTCAGGTTCAATACTCCATTCCCCCAAAACACAGTCGTGTAAGTAGGACTGGTGTACGCTAAATCCGTTGCAATCCAATGTCCTCCCGTTGGAATCAGACTGGGTGACAGTCCCGATGTCGTGCTGCTCAAAAGTACAAGATTAGTTCCAAAATAATCCTTGTGCTGCTTTAAAAGCGGACGCTAGTATAACTAAACTAGAATTATATGCATAAGAATATGTTAAAAATCCGGTATCGATCCTTCTTAAGTACGTAATTATTTTAAACATATTCTAAATGTCTTCAGAATAATAGAGTTGTAAATTAAAATATGAGGTTTCTTTCAGCAGAAGCGTTTGGCAAAGCTAAATACAGAATATGTAAAATAGTTTTAAATATTCTGAAAGCAATGTAGAATTTTAAAGTTAACAATTATTTAACTAAATTATCTTTAATGAAACCTTAAATTTAAAATTTTATTTAATATCCTATAAATAAGTTAATAAATTTTTAATATTATTTTATCAACATTAATATTTTTTTCAAAATCAAAGATTTTTCTAAATTTATAGAAAATTTAATTAATAATAATATTTGAAGAAAGTTGAAATTTATATCTTAATACATAAAACTTTGTTAAAAAAAAACAACCTGTAAAATCATAGGTTGGAATAATTACTGCGATATTTATTTTTGCTTTAAAAATAAAAAAATAAAATGTATATATTTTGAGAAATAAAGATCACTAAATAAAGAATATTGTTTCGTTTAGAAGATTAAGGAATAAAGGACATTACTTAATTTAAAATTTTAAAGAAGAAAGAATAGTTTAAAGAATAAAGTTTCAAGAATAAAAAATAAAGAATAAAGTTTAAAAAAATAAAGAATAAAGTTTAAAAAAATAAAGAATAAAGTTTAAAGAATAATGAATAAATCTTAAAGAATAATGAATAAAGTTTAAAGAATTATGAACATTTTTACGAGCACATATTTACTACAGTTTGACATTACTACAGTTTTGACTAGTAGAATCAAAAAGGAAAAAGAATCATAATTTTATCAACATTTATTTTAATATTTATTTTTGGAGTATTTCATAGGAATTCATTTAAACAAATACCAATGCCCTAATACATCGTTTTAAATATATTGAAATCTTAATTTTCATTTATAAATTAATAAATCTCGAAGAATAATATTTACACGTATTTTTCACTATCTATAAAAAAACAGTAGATTCTTATGTCCTTCACATATAAAGCTATAGAAAAATTTCAAGATTTTTAATTGCTCGCTATTGAAAACAGGCTTTTTACTATGCATACATATACTGAAATTTATTTTATCAAATGCTCTAGATATGAACTGTCTTGAAAAGAGGATATTAAATGTTCGATAAATTGAATGAATTTCTGCTTTCAGAAGTTTGTTTTTATAATTATAAAATTTACTGAACATTAATTAAAAATATATATATATTCCCTTTATCATGTTAATAATCAAACATTTCGAAATATCTTCTCTTAGTCTAGAGAAGGAAAAAAAAGAGATTATTGAGAGTGGTCTCTATAAAACCTCCTCCCTCCCATGTTCTCCAATTAAGATCTTAACTCAATTCATGCACCTTAAAGTTGTGCGTATTGGGTAGCATAAAGAGTGAATCAGATGGGAATGAGTAAAAGTAGCAAAATATATATATTTAGTGAGAATCTAACATTTTTACTGAATATGCCTTATGGAAATGGTTTTTCAACCGGAATGAAACCAAAATTTGACACGAAATGTCGACTGCAATCACAAAATCATATACTGAATTGCATTCATTTTTGATTTAATTCTTTTAAACATGGCATGGTTTTTAGAGGCTGAGAAAAAAAAGCAGGTAAATAATCAATCGCTAGATGGATTTTATTCAAAATTTGTTAAGAATTTCTATTTTTGAAACTAAATCGGTGACCGAAATTTTAACATCTGAGCTCTTTTAGTTCTGTAGTTCAAATGCACTCGAAAAGCTCTGACAATCAAATTTTCTTCTAATGGTTTTTATTTCATAAGAATGAACAAATTTGGAATAAAATTGATACTGTATTTCCTCTAACTTGAACAAAATGTTGTTAAATTAATTATCTTTGACACAGACCGGCATTTTCCTAAAATGTGTTTTGTTTACCTCATGGAAGTCTGAAACAAAAAGATTCGATAAAATCTTGGGCTCAAACCTTTTGACGATTAGAATACGCTGTGCTGGGGGGGGGGGGAAATCAACATTGATGATTTCTTTATAAAAAATGCAATTAAAATTCTTTCCTTAGAACAGATATTTCAACCTCAGTGAATTTATATTTAAGCTTGTTACCTTAATCCTGTTTAAATAATTTTTCTGTTGTTATCCCTTGTTTGCAAAAATATTTTGTTTATCAAACTGAAGGATTTGATCTGATCATACATTATTTCATATTTTAGCAGTTATTATGCATAATAATAGAAAAAAATTCATGATTATTTATTTGAAAATTACGTTAATATATTGTAGTATATTAACTTTTTATTAAATTATATTATATTGATTTATAATATATTATTAATTTACTGTATCAAAAAGTTATCACGCTCCATGCTTAAATATACACTGAGGAGCCAGAAAAACTTGTATAGCAGATCCTGTGCAAATGATAGAGGTGTTCGGCCAATCAGTGTAACGCTATGCAAAAGACAGTGCGTATATAAGACAGCAGGAGTCTGAGGAGGAAATTACATTGATTCTTCCAGTTATAATGGTAAGTCATTCAGATTTAAGCAATTTTTAACGGTTTATAATTAGCGGCACACAAGAGAGATGGAACGAAATTTTTGAAATAGAGATCAAAATTGGATTTTTGCGGCTGAATGTCAGGTTTCTTGTAAAATATCTCTCCTAAAACGGGGAGGCTTGAAAAAAGCCTTGATAGAAAGGGTCCATCAACACCTGAAATGAATCGTTACATTAGACAGACGTTCAACGTTTCCTGAAATTGCTACGGATCAGAATGCAAACCCATAAACAAGTGTCAATGTACGCACTATGCAACGTAACCTTATTGATATGGGATTTCGTAACCGCAAACCATTTCGAGTGACCTTGGTGACTCGGCGACACTAAGCTCTGAAGTTTACCTGGACTCACCAAAGCTGCCATTGCGCTCTTAATGATTGGAAAAACGTTGTTTGGTCTGAGGGGTCACGTTTCCGAGGATCGCGTAGATGGCCGTGTACGGTTGTGAAGAAAACCCAATGCAACCATGGATCCCTCAGCTTACAAGGAACTGTTCAAGCTGGTGGTGGCTCTGTGAGTATAAAGGGTGTGTGCAGTTAGCATGAAATGGGATTTTTGTTATGTGGATTCAACGATGATAGGTCAGTGCGGTTTTAATCTCCTTTCTAACCCACTACATGCATTCATGTCCCTTGCACCTTTTGACGGACATAAACGATTCCAGCAGGATAATGAGATACCTACAGATCTAGAGTAGCTATCCAGTGGTTTGAGGAACATTCTTCTTAATTTCTTTCCCTCTCTTAACCACCTAATTCTCCTGACATGAGCATTATCGACCATATTTAAAATATTTTGCATTGTGTTGTCATTAGGTAACCTCCACCACTTCATACTCCCATGGCTTTGTGGACTGATCTGCAGGATTCATGAGGCAAACTATCTACATAAATTAGTTGAATGAATACCACGCTATACTGTGGGATTTCTGAGCGCATTTATTGGTTGTACAAGATATTAGACCAGTTTTTCCCTTCTGTGTATCATAAGACTATGCTAAAAGGTTTGTACATTTGTAATAACCTCAATCACAAAATATACTTGAACAAATAATTTAAATTGTGTGTTATAATTTTAAGTAAAAAAACCTATTTACTATCATAAGTTTTGGAAATACATGATTTTTCAAAAAAATTAGAATTTTTATTGCAATAGAAAAACAATATAACCAAACTTTATATTATGAGGCTCAGTATCATTAAAATGTTGAACATTCACGCATTTAATACTTTTTCACAAAAATTATGCCTAAATATCAAGTTTCAAAGGTATTTTGATCAATCTGTTTTACATTCAAATTGTTTCTTTTATATGATAGCATGATATTTGAAGCCTTACTCCTCCAATATATATAACGCCGTCTATTGCCCCTCCTCCAACGACAAGCAAATGTTCAATTGAAGCTACAAGAGAATTTGAAAAAGCATATGCTAAATGATATTAAAGGGGAAAAAACAGTTTTTCTTATCTTCTATTCCTATTCTCACCTTATTATTTGAATTGTGGTGCCAATCCGACCGCTTAAAAATTCCCTGCACGACAAATGGCTCTGCTTCTAACTGCGAAACCCTTCTTCCCATAATAATAAAAGGTTCTTCAGTTGGAAATTCCTCGGAACGGCAGCATATGGAAATCGGAGAAGCACGCTCACGAGGGCACGCTTCAACAAAATCAAAAAGCCATTTAGCTCGTTCTGGAGGAGAAAGAACGCACTCGCCCCCGTTGTCTTCGGCCGTAATTACGAGCAGAATCCTCAGCCGCATCTCAGCGAAGGCGGCCGTCGCCTCTCCTGTCCAGTTGTTTTAA
The DNA here is from genome assembly GCA_026289955.1 of Argiope argentata. NCBI lineage: Eukaryota > Metazoa > Arthropoda > Arachnida > Araneae > Araneidae > Argiope > Argiope argentata. The sequence goes on along the minus strand of JAOUZG010004505.1, from coordinate 4,794,349 downwards.
CCGAAAAGCGATTACGCCGAGCGATTTAAGTTAATGAAATCCTTATTAACGAGATTAACAATCTGTCCTTTCTCATGTAAAGCGCTTAAAACCATCGGAAGAAGAGGAGCCATTACGAGAGGAGAATTGATTGCGATAAAGTTATTTAGCTCTTCGGAAGAATAAGATAAAACTATTTGCTTATTTTTATTTATTGAGGTACCCTGTCTAAGAACGAAGAAATTTCTATTAACATTCTTTTATTGTACCAAAAAGCTAAAACAGATTTCAACGGTCAATAATAAAGGATGAAAATACATTTTATTTGCCTTTAGTTTTATTTAAAAATCTGCCATGTTTAATGAAAATTTAGAAAAAATTTCAATGTTGGAGATAAATTAGTAAGATAAAAAAACAATGAAAATGTTTAATTTTATTCCATTTTATATCTCTCTCAAACTACACAAAATATAAAATTACAAGACCAAAAAAAAAATATGAATAAAAATTTTATGAGATTTGAAGTCGGCATTAATGTTTTTTTTTGTCTAAATTTGTGCATGCTTCGAATTTAAAGTGCCTGTAAAACATGTCTAAATAAAAATATCTCAAAATCCACGATCTCAACCCTCAAAGGGTTTGGATAAATGCATACCAAATTTTATGAAAATTTACAGAATTGAGTTGGAAATATTAGTTTTCTGTGAATCACTTATTATGAAATTTTTATTCTTCAGAAAATGCGTTTAGATATTCTACTTGTATATTAGTTCATCCAAATTCTATGGAAACAAATGTAGTTTTCGTACTTTTTAAACAGAAATGGAAAAAAAAAACTATGACAGACTAATTTTTTTGACAAAATTTGTTGAGGTTTTGAAATTAAAGCATATGTAAAATGATTTTAAATGAATCAATTTTAAAATAAGAGGCCCATCACATGCTCAAAACATACGTATATGCGTGAAATTTTATTGAATCGATTTTAATGTATCACGTCTTTCGTTAATAAACCACAGTAAAATATTCATTCCTCAGAAAATGTGTTTAGATATTGTACTTGGAAATTAGCTCATTTAAATGAGTTGGAAACAAATGCTGTTTTTTCTCCTTTATAACTGCAATGCCAAAAATAAACAAACTATAGTTGATTAAGTAAAAATATAAAATAAGCATATCAATTATTATTTTGGAGAATTTTGCGATAAAAATATAATAAATCACTCATTTTCGGTTAAAAATACCACTATTTCCTGTTAAATTTTTATTTGTTCCGTATAATTGAAACTACCACATCTACAGTTATGTCTCACATATATTAAAAACAAAGTTTGTTTTAGAAACTGTGAAGAGTTGACTTTATTTTCAGAGCATGGGAAAAAAATCAAAATTCTCTGGAAAAATCATGATTTCAACCTAGTCGGAGACCTTAAGGTTGCTTAAAATTTACTATCAAGATTTTTCAGCCTCAATGATAACAGCAGTAAAAGAATTTCACTGTTCGAATATTAAGAATATTACAACAGTTTTAAGTAAACTATTCTTATTTTTTTGTATGCCTTTTCTTTGGGTTTTCGGATGGTTTGGATCTATTATTTTGAAGAGAAAATTCTTAATACGCTGGTTTATTATTTTAAATTATACACATTTGGTGATCACTTAATTTACCATGAAAAATGACTGCAATTAATTTACTTAAATTTCTGCATGTCATCTTGAGCAAAAAAAAAAATCAAATTATAATAGAAATTAAGTTGCGTCGTTTTAGAAGTTTTGAGCTTGTTTCTTTTTTTTCTGCGTGCTTGTGTGTTTGTGCACAAACATTCAAAAAAAAAGTTTACGAGAAAATACATTTATTTTTCAACACAGAAATTAGCCTCATTTTTATTCAAATTATCTTAAAATGTTGATTTAATTCGGAATGAGTAAAAAATTACATTCATACTTCTAAATATTTCTTCTAAAATTAAATTATATATCAAGAATCAGGAGAATAAATATTTATTTTTGCTTAAAATAACAATAATGAATAAAAAATAGATAAATTAAATCTTTCTGTAAATTTTTAAATTAAATATTAAAACAAAATGGATTTTTTTTTAAAAAAGGTTGCCCTGGATCAAGCACGGGGCTTCGATTTGTTACACCACTGTCTTAACTACTGTACTAGTCGCACCAAATCAAAGGCAAGACATTAGTATATAAGCTATACAGAAAAATTTCAATAAATTTTCAATAAAGAATTGGATTTGGATAAAAACAATTTCATTATATTGCGAAGAAATGCATTTAGTGTTTTAATGAAAACAAATAATCCAAAAATGTCATGTTTATATAAAATGATTCATTTTATTATTACTTTTATTTAAAAAAAATTCTTGTTGGCTATTTTGGCTGCCAACGGTATTACACAACATATAAAATAGGAATTGTCACCAAAATCTTTTTTAATTTGGTTTCAAATCATTCTTTTAAGATAAAATGATATTTGTGAATTTTATTAGATAATATACAATAGGAGGCTTATCAAGTATCTAATTCGGTACATTAGAATTCTAGATCTAATGAATCCTAATGGTAAATAAAACTCCGAATAAATTTTAAAAACTTTATTAAAATATGTGTTTATAAAAATGATATTTTTCTGTTTGTGGCCAAACCGAAAAGTGTAAAATTTCGTTACAGGAGGACTAGAAATATTGCATGTGCAACAATTCTAAAATATTTTTAAGCTTGAAAAAACAATGCTGATTCACATTAATGAAAAAGGAATCTAAAAAAGTGACCCCTCCCCCAAATATTTATTGCACACTGGCAATATAATCAAGCATACCAGAAATAAAAAGACTCTTGTTACCCTTCCTGATACAAATACAACAGGTGGAATACAAACTGATTAAAATTTTGAACGGATTTATTGATACCATATAAAACGGAGGAATTTCAGGACAAACTGCCAACAGTTTATACCAAGGAATTCTGGAGAGAATTTTATTCAAAGAATCTCCAAAGCAACTAATAGACAAAAAGGAAAGATCAAGAACACAAATATTTTTAGCAATATGAGCTTGAACCAGTAGATCCGGTATGCATTGAAACAACTTGATGCTGAATAAGAAATCACTTTATAATTCTAACTATTATTTTGTAATTATTGTCATTTCCTTAATTGTCAATTATAATGTTAAAAAATTATCATTTTGAAATAAGTAATGAAAAAATGATTCATGACTTAGAATTTGTTTACTTGAATAGGAATTTTTTTAAAAAAGATTGTATCAGATCTTATTTTGCTGATGATTCTATATATGAAATGATATCAATTTTTAGTTTATGAATGATATATTGCAAATTAAAATAAAGAAGAAATCTGAAATTAGAATTCAGATAAGACAGCCAATTGAAAAAATACTATTGAAGAATATTGAGAAAAAAAAAAACTCTTTGGAAAATTTTCTACTTCTAATAAAAGAAATCCATATAATTATATTTTAAAAAAGCAGCCGTTGATTTACAAAGCTAATAGTTTGAACAGTATTTTTAGAAATATTTACCTTAGTATAATTTTGTATTCCATAATAAGTACATACTAAATCTAAAAATTTTGCATTTCATAATATTATTTATAGAAAACAAGTATTTGCAAATCGTTTCAAGTACTGGAAACGTTTTTTCCGGACTTTTAGAAAGACATGGATGGTATGGTGCAAAGTTCTCGGCTTCAATCCTGGTGGATTACTGATTCGAGACCAGGTTCCACCAACCATATTAGTGGGTATGGTGAACATTGAATTTATCAGGACAAAATTCTTTCCTGCTGTTATCGTGTGGAAACTTGTAGTGGGGCTGTCAGCTCAGGTGCCACTCTCGTCTTCTGCCCTTACTTCATAATTACGAGGTCCGTTTCAAAATAGTCATATTGTTGCCTTAAAATGGGACTTGAATATAATTAAAGCTTATCCAGACTTTCGATATATATTTCTCAAGAAAAGATTCCTTTCGTGTAATTTCTTTCTTCGCCTTTATTTCTTAAAGTGTTAATTTCATATCATTTAAATAAGTAAGTATTAATTTAAATTAAGATAAAAATATTTCTTTCTTCATCCCAACTCAAGTTTAATATTTGATGAAACTGTGTGGACCAACCTCCTTAAAATTACCCCTTTCCTTTTCCATGACCATGAAACCTCACCTACCAAAATAATAGAGGTCTCTTCAGTTGGAAATTCGAACAATATCTGAGAGAATCTGGAAGAAATATACTTATGAGGGAGATCTGGAACGAGATCAAAAATAATTTAGTTGACCCCAGACAGGGTAGATTGGATTTTTTTCCATTTTCCTCGATCATAAATGCAATTACAACCTTGGAGCTTTATTTCATCAAAGGCTGTCGATGCTGCTAGGTGTCCAGTAGTTTCAACCGAAAATTGATAAAGAAAAAAGGAAAGGAAATCCTTATTGACAGGATAAACATTTATTTCGATTTCCCAAGGATACAGTTACGGTTGCCAGGCATGAAAGTATTTTTAAGATAAGAAGTAATTAGGATAAAGCCCGTTTGTTGTCTAACAATTTAACGGTATTAAAGAGCGTGCAATAACAAAATTTCTTATATTGAAGCAACAAACAATCTCATTAAAAACTTAACTATTAATAAATTTCTCAAAAACTTTTACAATATAGAATTTTTGATAAGAAGGAGCTTGTCTTTTACTAATCTTTTGCACAATAAAAAATAGTCTTTCGGGTACATGTCAAATAACTCAATAGATGGCGCTGAGGCAATCTAACTACTGCTTAGAATGAAGTACCAAAGTCCAGAACTCACAAGACTTACAGATGGTGGGGCCTGTGACCCCAATGAGCTGTAAACCTATCTACAATGATGAAGCACTTTACGCAGGCGCAACTGTAGACGAGGGAAGCTTCAATATAGCTTGGGAGAAACCTTTTTTGTAGATTAGTTTTACCTGCTACTGATATTTCTTTTCTTTTAATTTTAACGATTTTGAATAGTGAGTGATCTTTTGTAATTGTTTTCGTGTTATTGTAATTTCGCTTAAATTGAAAGGTAAAAATTATTGTTTTATTTCTGGGAAACTGATCATTTCACAGGTCTCAATTTCA
>JAOUZG010004505.1:4764747-4788840 GCA_026289955.1 Argiope argentata | reverse complement strand
ATATATATATATATATATATATAGTTCACATATTCAATCAATAATAATATACTTTTATTTTTCCACTCAAGTTAAGAAACATTTTTTAAACTTACGTTAATTTTTTTTAAAAACTGATGTTAGACTTAATACTTTTACTTAAATACTTAATATAAATGCTTAAATACTTAATACTTTTCAACAATTCTGTTTATTTTCTTAATGTTTGATGCATTTAAATTTAAACATTGTTAATTAGTCGACTTTCGGATTCATTATGAAGTACTTTCGAATTGGAATGAAACAAAATAAAATAAAATAAACCTTTCTAATCTGTATTGATTAACTCCAACTGGCGCAGAAAATTCACCCATTTCGCGATGCTTCAGTTGGCGGTGAATCCTCAATAGCCTTTGAAAATTCAACTCTGGTATAATTTTTTGATCTATTATTTATAGTAGATGCGATTGTTAGGCCAGGATAGTTCGGTTGATAGGGCGTTGGATTTGCAATCCTTGAACTGCGAGTTTTTCCAGCCACTGATTCTCCATGTGTGGTGGACGTTAAATATCTCGTGGTCAGAAATTCTCCCACTTGGAGAGTAATGCCACTGAGGGTACTGAGTCAGAGGTGATCATTTCATCACACATAGATGTTTATATAAACGTTACATTCTTAGCAGGAGTAAGCAAGCTGTCATGGACTTAGGAGATAGGGCTTGTGTTTTAGTTTATTTATTTTTATTGGGTTTTAACTTTTATAAACTAAAAAAGAATGAAATAATTTTTTACAAACAATAACTCTCAACTTTAAACACGTATTCAAGAGCTTTTACTTTCGTTAAATTTGGATCCATATTTTATTCAAATGTAAGAACTTTTTTAACAAATAATTAGTGTTTGCAACGATTAAGATATTCGGTAAAAAATTACTATTTCCCTTTTCCCTAGTGAAGTAATCACAATTAATTCTGTAAATATTTATGATGCAGAAGTTTATTTGCTAATTATTGGGTAAACGTTATTATACGGTATCGGAACCTACAATTAATCAGTAAATAAAAATCTGATATTTTCGAGTTTCAGTATTCTTAAATAATATTGCACAATATTGTTTGGCATATTTCAAAATAGTATATAATACTGCGTGTCACTTCGAAAAAATTTCGACTTTCTTAATGAGTCAAAATTTGTAATACAATTGAAAAAGTACTTCTCAAAGTCTTTAATCGAAAGCATACTTTACCGAGATAATTAAGAGTAAACTAATTTATTTTTAAATTTTAAATTATTTCGTAAGACTCTACACTATTTATATGATTTTTTCAGCATTAAATTTCAATTCTAGTTTTAATCATTCACCAAACAAAAAAATTAGATTTTCAAAATTTAAATTAATTTTGATTGATCTACTAACATAAAACAAAAGGCAAGTTTTAATAAAAATTTATATTAATATTTTTCAATATATTTAGGGGCACGATTAATGATACAGTCTTAATAATCTTAGTAAACTCAAGCTCTCTTACAATTATAAATTATTTTTAGCAAGTTACTTCGCTGGATTTCAATAAAAAATGAAATAGTAAAAATGTTGCTTTAATAGCCAACATTAAATAAAAAAAAGAGTTCGTCAAAGTGCATGTAACTAACGGAAACTTTAAAAAAGTCTAACATATTGGAAGATTTTAGTAATGTTCTAATGAAACTTCATTTATTTTCAAAGAAACTGTAAGTGATTGTATTCATTATTGTATTCTTACCTCATAAATTGAAAAAGCCTCAAATTAATTTTGGATTATAATATAGATGTCTGTAAGTTTCGAAGTTTAAAAGGAAAGGTTTGGAATCATAATTTCCATCAAGATATGCTATTTTTTAAAACACTTTATCTAATATGAATGCGTATTTCACACACACGCACGCACACACACACACACAGATTTAAGAGTAATATTAAAAATCGTTAACCCATTTCGTCGAAATTTGTGTCACACAGCTCGGTGCTAAATCTCCGCTGTGCATTGTCGCTAAACAGCAGTAAGATCATCTTTCAGATGTTTTTTAGTGTTCAGCATGAGAAATGTGGGGTTTTTGAATGTTCATTTTAAGAATGGATTTATGATTTTATGACTATGATGCAAAAAAAGATGCAGTTTTGAACTCCTCTTTTTCAGCGTTCATATATGCGATTTCTGAGCATTATAAAACAGTATATGCATCTTTTAAATTCTATAGTACAGACGTGACCAATCCTGTGATTTTCTGACCTTCGACATATGCGTGGGAAGGTTAGTGTCAACAACTACTAATATTAGCGTTTAGGTTCTGCGTGACATAATTCTAAAAATCTTTTAAATAACTCTGAGATAGAAATAAAAGGGCTTAATTCATTTTATACTTCCGTTTCGCAATGAAGACATTACAAGGAGTCCTGGGAAACAAATTTCTCTTAAAGGTATTTTAATTAAAATTGCGACGCCTGTTTGGAACTTGTTTCTTCCGTGCATTTTGATTTACGTCTAATTAACCAAATAATTCCTTGAGTGGAATTTTATGGCTCTCTTTTACTCCTACAGCGGGCAATTTACAAGTGGAGAAGCGGAAACACTCTAACTCCGAATTTCCCAAACAAAATTAAGAAACAACAGGTCACTCCACTTCTTTTCCTTTCTCGGAGAGCATCGCTTTAAAAATTCCACCCCATAGCGAACTGCATATCTCCCGACTACCAAGCCTGACTTCTCAAAATACTCGCGGGCTCTTCAAATGGAAATTCTTTGAAACAACTGCTCACAGAAGCCGTAGACGCACGCTTATGAGAACATTCCCTGGAACAAAATCAAAAATCCGTTTAGTTGCCTCTGGAAGGGGAAAGAATGGCCTCCCTTCCATTGTCTCAGCTCGTAATTGCAATTAAACTTCCTGGGGCCGTATTTCACCAGAGAGATTGCGGCTGCTCTGTCCAGTGGTAATCATAGAGGAGCCGTTACGGAAGCTAATGAAATCCTTATTAAAGGGATTAGCAGTTACGTCTGCTCCCATGGAAGACATTTACGGCCTAGAGGAGAGGGAATCGTTTTAAGATAAGAAGTGATTAGGATAAAGTCATTTTGTTGCTGGGGAGAAAAAGCTGAAATAAGAAATTAGTAATACTCATTGGAGTTACTCAAAGAATCATCACCATAATATTTTAGCCAAGGAGTCTATAATTCATTTAGAATTTATTTGAATCAGTAACCTTTTTTCCCAAATAATATGATAGAGATTTTTCCAGCAAACCAATCTATTTCTGAACTATATATTTTTTATATTGCTTTCTCTCTGAGAAAAAAAATGAACCAAATTATGGGATTATTAATTTAGTATTGTTTTTCTTAAAAATAATTTCATTCATATGAAGACCAATGATGATTTTATTAGAAGGGTTTAGCCATTTTGTAAAACATTTGAGTAGAAACTGGGGGAATTGTATTGATATTCATGAATATTCTAATTTTTATAGCACGTACGCATATAAATAATTTATGATTAGTTATATAAAATTTATAAAACCTTCGAAATGATTTTTTTCCCTTTTAGAACTTTTCATTTAGAAATTTACTTATTAAATATGAGACTGATAAATTAAGAGTAAGACATTGAGTGAAAGGGCGTATGTATTTAAAAGTTGAAGGTTCTGACAATCGAAACCCAAAAAACAAAGGATTTTTTTATCATATCACGCGATATTGTATTTTTTTAAACATTACTTTTGTTTCACGATGATTTAACTAATTAATACCGTTTAACTTACATTTCTGATAGAGGTTGGGACATTTAACGTACTTAGAGCTGCTCATCCCATTGCTATTAAAAATGTAAGCATTTTTATCAACTATTATATATAACTATTATACATAAATAGTTTGTAGAGCAAGTTTTAAATCGAAATAATTAACCGTATGCTGAGTATTTGAAAGAGGTTTAATTGTGAATGAATCCGATGAATGTCGGTACAATCATTTCAAGTCACTAAGCTCATGTAAATATATTTATTATATTCTTATTCAAATAGTCGTGTTGCATGCCTGCGCTAATGAAGTGTGAAGATGAATTTCATTCATCAAATGATGGCTAGAATTTGAAACTTTATGCGCAATATGCCATTTGAATATTTTCAAAGCCTAAGTCATGTTTACTGAAAAAAAAATTAATAAGTATTTGACACCCTGAGAATGATAAAAATATTATATCATAATCGAATCGGAAATTCTATAATTGCTTATAAACTAAAGATTTAACAGCAAAAGATATTTGAAATCAACAGTACAGCTTTTTCATTCCATTCTTAAAAATTGCATTAATTATACATTTGATAATGGATTATAAACTTAATAGTCTTTAAATATGCATACATCAAACTGAAATATAAAGAAATTAAATCTGTATTCCATTTACATTAGTTTGAAATATTCAAAGATAGGACAATTAAGCTCGAATAAAATATTCGAAGGATATTTTACAATCTTCAGTGCACCTATGTCAAATAGAAATCTTGCTATAGGCGAAGTCAAACGGAGCCGTCCCGGGACACTCCATTTGAGCATCAAAGAAAATGGCTGGTGACCAAAGGGATATAATCATTTACATCTGGATTCTTCGGAATTTCAAACAAAGGAATCAAAGAGTTACAGACTAAAAATATAAATATGTAACTGTAAATAAAAAAAAATTTTGGGAAAATTAAACGAAAAAAGTAGATTAGAATAAAAAAAATGCGTATAAAATTTTAACAATATGATGAATCAAGATAAAAATATGATGATATCCATAGATATTGATGACTAAACCTCGGTTAACTCTTTTTCCAATAGTTTCTCTACAATCAAGTTTATATAGCTTGTGTCAATTTTTAATTTCAATAAGATTTTCTATTTCCTCTCTTACCAGAAGGCTATGATAGTTTGGTTGGTAGGTATTTGATAGGCTAGTTGGATTCGTTTCCCTTTGGCTGAGAATTTGAACCCGCTAACCGAAGATACTTCGAGTATGGGTTGGCTGGTGCAAGTAAAGTCTGTCTTGGTTGCAAAGTCCTCCATGTCAAGAGTAGTACCACTGGGGTTACTGGTTCAGAGTTAATCGTTCTCAGTTCTAGATCTAAATGACGATGTGTGTATAAATGAATGAAATGCCCGAATGAATTCCTCCCCGTAAAAAGGGCTTGTGACATGTGGGAGCTATAATTCAGACTTCTACCCCCGGTTGCTTAGGGGTTCATACCCTCAGAAGCTATTTTACCCATGCTTTCATTGTAAGCAACAAGTATCAGAAAGTAAAAGTTGGCATTGATTATTCCAAAATTTACAGATTTGTTAATGAATAGATCGTATGTCCTGCTCACACAGATATTTTTTTTTCATCTTATATCAATAACAAAAAATGACAGAATTTACAAAAGTATACAGACAGAAGTATACATTTTTTAGGTACTGTCCTGATGAATGAAATTTTTCGTCTGTTTACCACTTGTGTAGTCCTGTCAACTACATTAATCCTCGTCTTCAATAACTTCATTTCAGTTTAAACTTAACTATGTACGATTTACTGAAATATAAAGTCAGTTAAATTATTTTTTTTCAACAATGTAAGCAATAATGGAAGTAATTCCATTACAAACAAAACACTTAAGTGATTTTATTTCGAAGAGTTTACTTTTATACTGATATAGCACAATCCTCAATTTCATTTCTTAAATGCTTTTCTTTTTTTTGTTTAAGGACACCATGTGCGTGTCAAATCATCAGGAAAAAATAATGTATCTTTATTAAATACGATGTGCAGCATCATTTATTTAAACGGTTTATTATCATTAACTAAAATGTTTATAAATTCTAAAGAAACCTTTAAAATGCATTAGCGAAATAATATTTTTAATTTCACTTTTAGTTTTTTAAGTGGTTGCCCAAATAAACCAATGATATTTTATTTTTCAAGAATGAAATTGAGAATTAATTCTTAGCAGCTGTAAAAAAACTATATGTGTATGAAGTACAAAGATAAATACTCAAATGATTTTCTTCTTAGTTTTTATATGCCATACATATATAAAATCAAAAGACTCTTTTCCTCCATTAAAAAAATAATTCATTAAAGGGATGCAATGTATGAATGTAACTTCTATTTTCATTTTTCAAAAATAAGAAGGAAAGAGTTTAAAATTCATATAATGCTTTTTTTATTTCGATTTCATAGTTAAATTGAAAAAAAAAGTTAGTTTAAACAGAAACATATTTCAAAAACTATAATATTTTTCTCAATACTTATCTTCATTTTAAATGCTTAGAACCTTCCATAAAAAAGTTTTTTTTTTATTTTTACAATTATTTAAAAAAAAACTTAAATAGAAAAATTTGTGTCTTTGACATATATGAAGTTCTCTTTTTTTCCGACCTATAAACAGGATGTGAAAAAAGTATCAACTTCATTTTTTCAAATAAATTATTCTTCTTTTATTTCTGAGAAGTAATTATGGTTAGCTGTTTAGTATATTAAAAGAAATTTTTAATAACAATAACTATATTTAAATAACTATATTAAATAGATAAACAATATTTAAAATAGATTTTTTTCAAAAAAATTCAATGACACACTTCCTTGACTAAATGTTTCATACTATCAACAAAAATTCCAATTGCCCCTTTTCCATTTCTTTATCTGATGACTATCAAAACTCAAAAGAAAAACACACACTCAAATATGAAAAATTAGTTTATATTTTTAATTATTAGAAATATTTATTTTAATCCTTTTATGCACATACAAATTATATTTACTGCCAAATTTGAATGAATGAATTTTATAAAATTGAAAAAGGACATTTAAAGAATACTTATAATGCATTTTTACCTTTATGTAATAAAATTCTCTCTGATTAAGATTTTAAAAAATAGAAAAACTTTGAAACTTAAACATACTCGCTCCTATATATATTCAATGAGAATGAGATAAACTTGGAAACGTGATGCCACTTATTAAAAAGTGCAATCTTCCTTAGATATGAAGGTATGATCGGAATTGACGCATTGAAGCACGAAGGCACAAAAAAAAACAATATATACGAAAAAAAACATTATTTAGTATAGTGGAAAAATCCTTTTTGCGAGTATGTTTAAAATAGATACTCAGAATGTTGACCTCCGACAGTATACATACTTAGTCAGGGATTGGCTGTCGAACAGATCCAAAGTCGTTTAGTATTTCAAGCAATCTTGCAAACTGCAATGAATAATCAAGCAAGGAAGTCCAGGACTAAATTACCTGGAATCTTATAAAGGATAGTTTTCAAATCCATCTATAAGAAGCAATGTGTTCGATAAATACAATGATCGTGGTTGTCATCGGACTTTCAAATAATCCCCATTATATCACTACGCAGAAAGGGTGTCTAAATATTTGAGGGCAGACGCTTTGAGGTCGGCGTACCATCAAGTTGAAATCAGATTTGATGACGAACAACCGTCCGAACATTTTGCGAAAATTCTGGTTGAAATTTCTTGAAAAATATGACGACGTGAACCGTTGAGTCGTATTGATGAAATATATGGTGGGAGGTGATCTAACAGAAAATCGTTCTTGTAACGGCTGTTGAGCCTTCTTGCCTTTCCTTCAGCAACATTGTACATTGTAAGTACAACTGTTTTTCCACTGTCCGCAAAATCTTCCCTCAGGACCAAAATTACTTTATTTCTCAGATGTATCAGGTCATGAATAGAGCCACTTAGAGTTGTCCAGTCTGTATTGATATTTGTCTCGGGAAATTCGACCATTTAGGGCAAATATAAATAGCATAGCCAAGGAGATTCAAGAGTTGTCTAATGAATGGAAGTAAAGACATTTATGGAATAAAACGATTTTTTCAATCCTCTCTGTTATCAAGAAATACAAACTGTTTTACTATATAAAAATTTAATTAGACCAATACTTACCTATGAGTCAGAGATCTGAACCTCGACTGAAACTAGAGAAAGTCTAGTAGTCTTTTTTGAAAGATAAATTCTAGAAACATTCATAGTAAAATAGAGATCAACAATATTTGGGGGAAAAGATATAACATTGATGCAAAGAAACACTTTTTATTGATTTTGAAAATAAACAGTGCTTTTCGTTTCTAGCCTGAGGTTTTTGTAGGGGTTAGAGTGCCAAAATTAACCTCCTCTTTTTAATAGAAAATATTTCAATTATATTCAAACAGTATTTTTTCTGTTAAATGCTAATGGATTTGCATGAAATAGAATCAATTATTGTCCTCGGGAGTTAAAAAAATCTTAAATAAAAATTTAATTATATACATGTTGAAATTTATAAAAAGAAATTTCACTCACAGTCAGGTAATAAAAAGTATTCTAAATTATACTGCGATAGAAAAAATCTGAAAGTTAAAAATAATATTTTAAAGTTAAGGAAAAATATCAAATGATGGCATAACTAAAATTCTATCTGGGAATTATCTACATTATTAAAATTGTAGAAACTTTGAGATTCCGTATACCATACCCATTCTTCATGTCATAAATAAGTTAAGACTGGAAAAATTACACGGTGTACAATTTCATTTAATATGCCGCGTAACATCATTGATATTTTCAGTTAAAGGGATTATTTCATATTTAGACGGTCTCAGGATGGAGGTAATATTATTTTTTGGGATATATTGATAGCATTTGTAACGTTACAATTTGCATTTAAAATTCGTTTGATATTTCATTTAAGAGAAACTACTTATAATAAAAGCTTATGTGAGAATTTTGATTCTTTTTCATAAATTAATATTGAAAGCTTTGTTCATATTACATATGAACGTGAATTTTCATTTCACCGAAATTATCAAATTAGAGGTAGCTTTATTCCTTTCCATAAATACAGAATTAGACGCGGACATGACTACAGATTTATACAAATTTTTTAATTTTTATAAAGGGTAGTTATCAGATTCATCAATAATAAGCAGTGTGTTCGATAAATGCAATACTTCAAACAATATTATGCTGTTTTTAAATGGAATACATACGAATGCCTCACATATAAAAAGTAGTTTAAAACGGCATTAAAAATATTACATGCAGATTTTCCTTATGCATATAATATTGAGGAAAGTATTTAGTCTTTTAATTGTGTTAGTTCATTTGTAGAAAAACAGAAATTATGAAAAGAAAAATTTTATTAGATATTGGTTGTAATTAAATTTATATATTCAATTCCGGTGTAATTAATTATAAGTAAATGTAAATTATTTCTGGCTGTAGCTCTGGAATTAAGAAAGATTTAATCATATTTTACTATACATTAATACAGTATTATTTTCTAATAATTTTTAAAAAGTTAGCATTACCACAAAAGTTATGTTCTGAATTAGTTTGAAATAAAGCTTTAGTTGAAAATAAATAAAGCTCTGATCAATTTTTCCTTTGCATCAACTCTTCTGTGAGAGTATTAGTCTTTACTGTGAGGAGCGGAAGGAGCTGCGAATGCATTGATATGCCGCGAGATATAAAACTAGCTGAAATATAGCTGCATCAGGATCTGGGGTAGAAATCCCAAATCCGGAGAATTTACTATGATTCGGAATCTATATTATTATTATTATTATTATGTCTTTATATGGAGACAAAATATTGAAAAGAACGCAAATGAAATTTTGAGCTTTTAACAAACATTCTGCATTCATTAAGCACTACTCATATAAAAATCAGATATAATCATACACAATTTATTCTTTGATTTGGGTATTATGAAATGCTGCATGGATTTGTAAGCAGTATTCGACGTATTTTGAGACACCCTGTATCCCTTAATAACATATAACTATTTGAGGATGCTAGAAAAAAATATAGTACAATTTTCTTTCCCTCAATGATTTTAGAAAATAACATTTTGACCTGTAATTCTTATAAAATTAAACATTTTCAATTTTTATTGGCATGTTTTTAAATATACTTTGGACAAACTACATGAAAAAATAATTTAACCTTCATCCAGCGAGTGATCACAAAACAAATATTTTAATTTTACATGATGACGGCAGATTGATTGAAAGTAAAATAGCAAAATGTATCTTTGTTTTTTGAACTTCAGCCATTTACCTTATCTAAATTGTGCCTCTTTTCCACTTCTCATTAAAGTGAGCAAAATGTACGCCTTATTAGAATAATGGCCAGATCTAGATTTTTAGTCTCTTAATGTAAAACTGCATACTCATAAATCACTATTGACCCTACAGGATCGATTACCCATTGCCATTCAGCGACGGATAATGCAATCACAAAACTTCAGCGCCCCCACCCGCCGATCACGAAAGATGTATGTTTATCACTGTGTAGCATCGGAAGATCCACAACATGCGATTAACTCTAAACGGGAAGCTCATCGATTAATCCTTTATTGTCGGGCGATAAAGAGTGGGGATATTGACGTCATAAACTATTGACACAGGTTGTTATGTGGGCTTTGAAGTGAATCCGGAACTGGAATTGATGATGTGCTGTTTTATCTCGATTCGTATCTCACAAAATAGAATGAACTTAATTACGATGAGAAATTCATTTTGATAAATGGGGATTTTGATGAAAGTAATAATTTTAAATTTAATTATGAAGTTGGCAAAGCTATTTGGATAAATTACGGTGGAGTATTAAAAGTTCAATTCAGGCCCATTTCCCAACTTTCAGTGGATGAGTCGATTCATTTACTCTTGTATTAAGTTAGATAAGCGATACTTCTTTTAAAATTGGATATTACTGATTGCGAAATATTATTGAATTATTCGTACATAAATTTACTTTGTATGTACAGTGAATTTAGAAATGTACTAATAACCAAAACTATTCCCTCAGAAGCAATATCCTTTAAGAATGAATGCTATAAAATACCTTATTTTACTTTTAAAATAATGTAAAACAGTCTAAAATTATTTTTAAACTACATTGAGCTCCTCATGGCAACTACTCATTTCGCTTGTATATTGTAGACTCTGTACTAAATCTTACAAGTTGCTGCAAAAATCTCGGATAAAGTTATTAAATCACAGAATAGAAGTTAATTAATTTCTTTCAAATTTTTGTCCGTTTCTTTTTTTCACCACTTCAATTATAATAAATTTTATATTAAAGCTTTTAGTTTGCGTGTTGTCTTTTGACTTTTTTTGGAGTCTCAAACAAGACATTTGCTATTTTAGAGTTGTTTAAGCATGAAAAGAGGCAGTGCGAAATCTTTCGTTTTCTTGATATGCCTCGGTAAATATCGTCTGATGCAATCTACAGTTTCAAAGAGCTTGGAAACGATATAGAAAGGTCTAGAAAGGTCGATGTTCTGGCACAGAGGTAGGGCGCCTTCACTGTCATCCCGTTCAAGATCCATTTCAGGCATGGTTGCTCTCCGTCTGTACTGTCTGTGATTTCTGTTTATAATGCGTTGTGCGACATTTAATGGTGAAAGGGGGTTTCACCATATTCCTAAATGCCAATAAAAAAAGTCTAGAAATTGAACGAAAACGTTTCGTGAACACTTTCAACAGCTGTAGTTTTCAAAAAGCGAGTTAAATGAAATGTGAAGGCTCCCATGAGAATTATCACTCGTATAACTGGGAATAATCAACTAATCAGGGCTTTGAATGACAAACTTTGAATAGAACTTTTACTGGAGCTTTAAAAATTCCAAAAATCTCAGCTTCTCACTGAAGTAAACAAACTCGTGCGGGTTCCTAGACTATTCCTTTTCATTGATGAGAAACACTTTACCGTTGAAAAGCTCATGACTCCTAGAACTATAGGAACTAATCTGTAGTCTCTTGAAGAACTTCAGCAATAGTTGAACATCGCAAAATTTCTAACTATGGCACGGTCTCAATCGAAATTTGTGCAAGCTATAAAACATCTTTTACTTTTGTGGATGAGGGCGTTAAAATAAATCTAAAAACGTTCTATTGGATCTAATGAGCGAAATAAATCTAGAAGCTGTTGAATTTCTAAGGATCAATATGCTCTTCAAAAATGTGAAATTGGGCTTTTCGATAAAACTCTGCTCCAGCTCACAAGGCTAAAAAGACAGAAGATGTTGCAAGGGACTTTTTTCAGACGGATTATCATCTGGAGAGTGGGCACAATATTCGCCGAATCTCAATCTCGTGAATACAGTGCATGATCTGTTTTGAAGTCTAAGACTTGTACTAAACCCTACAAAGGTTTGCTATATCGGTTGCTGTTGACTGTAAGTTTAACACTCCCGTTCGCTGTGACCTCCCTAAAGAAATACCAGGCAACAATTCATATCATCCACATTGTGACCATGGAGATTTTACAGGCTATGGCTGCATCGCTTGGGAATCGTAGAACTCCACATTCGGCATTATATAAAGTCATAACACTATCTAAGTGAGAAAGGAATTCATTGGATCAAAATATATGGGATAATTTGAACGTGTATCCTTGTCAGTAAATGATAGGCAAAATAAAGACTTTCTAAGGAATCTTGCGGTCCCAACTGTTGAACTAAATGTATTTTGCAAAGGTACTACTGCACAATCTGTGTAAACTCATGTACACGTCTACCCTCAGAATGTCCTGTTGAGATTCCACTTACAGTAGCACTTGAAGATCCTGCAGGTGTTTCGACTATTGCAACTACAAATTGAGCTTTCACCTCCATTGCACATTTTCCTTTTCCTATTTTTAATAGCTATAGAACCGTTTTCTTCAATCTTACAGAAGATATCATAAAATATATTAACAGAAAAGGAACCTTTCTTTAAGTTTTTTTTTATCGGCCTTTAAGCACAAAATGTTGTTGAATCATTACTTGAATTCAGATTTGATTTTTACAATCTATCTACAATCAGTCTTGGACAGCAGACCATTAACTACAGAAGAATAATTTCCTCGGAAAACATAACAGCAAAATTAAATGAGCAACCCATTAACATATTATTAAGCAGGACAACCCATACATACATATAAGGCTAAATCATTTTTTTCTAATGAGACTCTCGGTTCCATGTTTTAGGTAAAAAGTACATAAAGTTTGCCCTCTATTTCTTCAGTATAAACTAAATTACTAGTCTCTGAGCAGTATCAATTTAATTTTAACGATCTTGTATATATATAGGAGAAATATACGATGCTCACACATAAATTTATTATCAAAAAGGGTTACACTTAGTTGACAATTGATAAAGTATATCTGAAAAATTAATAACCAATATGGAGCGATGGAAAAATCATAAGATTTTAATATTATTATTTCATGTAAAAATTTATTCCAATGACTCTAATTTTATGAATTTTTTTAAAAAAATCTGATTAAATAAAAACACCCCATTTCCTTATTTTACCCCAAAACACCTCCATATATATATATATATATATATATATATATATATATAATCATCCCATGGGATTATATATTTGTTAATTGATAATTTAAAGTACTAAAGATCATTAGTAAGATTATTAGTTCCTTGCTTGCAGTACTAATGCAAGTAACAACTACTTTGAACTAAGCAATATTGTTTTATACACATATTTTGCCTCTAAAACATATATGAGACTTTTGTCACAACTCCTGTTAAAATTAACCAGACGAAATATCGGTCTTGACCTTT
The DNA here is from genome assembly GCA_026289955.1 of Argiope argentata. Taxonomy (NCBI): domain Eukaryota; kingdom Metazoa; phylum Arthropoda; class Arachnida; order Araneae; family Araneidae; genus Argiope; species Argiope argentata. The sequence continues at coordinate 4,775,229 of JAOUZG010004505.1, read as the reverse complement.
TTTTCAGACCATCTCATTAACAGTTTCGACACCGGAATAACGAAACTGCTCCGCTTTGTTCCTAAAAGAATGCGTGCCACGCATATGACAAGGATTACTACTGGGAAAACTTTTCTGCTCAGAACACACAAAAGGAATAGTTTTGTGAAACTGATTGTTGTTGAACTCAACTTTTACCCGGTAGCTCTTTAAGCATTAATCACTTTCACAAATGGAGAGGTTCTTAATTAATCATTTGCACCAGACTTATAGGTAACGGTAATTTTCTTAAGATAATTAGCATTCTCAGCTCAGCCATAATATAAGATTTCGATTATAGTTGAACAAGAATATAAATTTTCTGCATTTGTATGTTTTGGTTTTAAATAGGGTTTCTATTTTTTTTATCGTTTATAAAAATAATTAAGCTATAGTTTAAATCGATACTTTTTCAAATAGATGCTCCTTACATTTAGTAAAATTATTGAATTATCTAATCTATGATCAAAAATATGATACGTCGTGTTTTTAACTCTTAAATTATCGAAAAAAAAAACAAATAAATGCAACTATAATTACGTTACAGATTATGCAGATGGACATATTGGAATAATCTATATGTTTCTTTTTTAGAAGTGATTATTGAATAATGACTTAATAATATTCATAATATATTTTCAAAAAAAGATAAAAGTTTTATCAAATTAATTAAAACAAAAACTGCATTATTAAAATGATTCAATTTTAACTAAGATTTTTTAAAACATTCATTTTCGTTAATTTCTCTTAGTAGTTGAAATATTTTAAGTTCTTTTCTTACTAAAAATTTGTTTCATTTCTATAAATTTTTGTTAAATAATTTTGTTTACTAAAATAAAAATGTTCAAAACATTAGAATATTGCTGAAGACTTAGCCTTTTGAATACAAACATTGTAGCATCAATATACTACAAATAAAAGTACCAATGTATTCATAACTTTTCATATAATGTTCTGAAATTTTGTAATATTATACTTATAAATAAATATATTAAAGTTTCTTTTTACTTTTTTATTCTTTTAGAGATTAAATATATCATCTTCACATTTATTTTTGAGAGTTTAATCTACTCAAGTAGGCATATTATCATGGCATGTAATCCTTTTCGCTTTGAAGATGAAGTGCGTGTTTGCTTCTATCATTGCACTGAAATTGAAAAAAAAAAATGTTTACAATTAATTTTTAAAAATATATTTAGTAAAAAAATTATTACTATATCTTGTCATTTAATCTGATTAATAATGAAAAACAATTTTTCAGAAGCTCGTAATTGTATTGTCTTAAAACTTGTATTCCCGTGGGGTTTTATTCAAAATTATTTTAATTGAAAAATATTATAAGAAGGCATATATTAATTTGGTATGGTTTTGAATGGTAAAAATGTCAATGTAAGAATAAGAATAAATAAATAAATTAAATTACAATGCAATAAAAAAACTGAAATTTCTCCATTTCAATGCATGTTACTCTAAAAATCGTTTAAAGAAACCTATAATGCTTTTTAATGGTTTAACTAAAAAAAAGTTAAAAATATTAAATCAGCCAAATCTTCATACTACAAAAGCATAAACATTGCCTCTAAAAATGTATTGACAGCATACTATCAATAAGTGATTAATCTTAAGGCATGATCTTTATTAAAATAAATTATTAATTATTATTGTTTTATGTTAAATACATACCCTAGTAAAGTTTAAAGATGGATTTCAAATATTTTTTTATTAAAATATGTATAATTTTATTAATATTTTAATTAGAATTATTTTGAATTATTTGATAATATATTTGTAAAATAAAAACCAGGCGAAAGTTACAATTGTGTTCATGCAGTTTGTTAAAAAACCACTTTTAAAATAATATTAATCAAGAAAAAATTAGGTTCTAAATTATAATAAATGCAAAAATAACAAACGGTAAAGCTTATAATAAAATAAAGGATATTGATTGATGCTTCAAAAGTTAAAATATATTATCATCATTTTAAATCATATTTTGTCATTAAACAAAAAATGATTTCTCTTTGATGATTGATGATTACACTTTGCAAATAAAGAAAGTATTTCATTTCAAAAATTAAAAACACTACTTTACATGCTGTTATTAAAGCAATTATTCAAATTTTTATTTTTATTATTTTTATTAGTGAATAAGTGCTATATTTCATTACTTTTCCAGCAGAACCCTTGTTTTTTGCAATATCCGGCATTAAAAAAACGTATCCCTGTGCATTTTTTTAAAAATCTCGTTAATGCGTAGTAAATTCCATTTACGATTCCACGATGATTCATATTGTAATTTTTTTTAAATATCATTTGTTTTACATATTAATAACACCTGAAAAAAATACATCTTAGAATCCAGTATTCATGCACTATATTAGAACATGATCTCTTATTTTTTAAAAAAATTATAACAATTTAATTCAATTAATTCAGTTCTTCTCCGTATATGTAGTAAGAAGGAATTATAATTTTGCTGTGTGCATTTTACAAAAAGATATAAAGAAAATCTTTGAAACACCAATTCTATAAAAGGAAATGTCCGAAATTTTTTTTCGGAAAGGCTGAAATTCATTACTTGTTGCTGATGCCTGCTCTGTCGAATTAACAATTATTGCAGCAAGTTACAGTTTCCTAGAATTTTTTATTGAAAATTAACAAAATAATTAACTATCATTAATTTATAAAATCTGCATATAAATATTTTTGTACGTTTTGAAATGTTCAAATATTTTAAAATAATACATACAAACATATAATATATTTTAAAATACATCATAATTTTTATAATATAAAAATTTTATATATTTATTCAAATTTTCAATTAAATTAAAATGGGATTTTAAATTTCAATTAAAAATAATTTATTCAATTAAAATAATATGTTTTTTTGCATGTATAAATAATATATACAACATATTTTGACGTGAAACAACAAAAAAAAATGAAAAACTGATATTACTATTAAAGTATTCAAATTTTAAATATTTTTTCATAGTGAAAGTATGAAACTGAAATCATAGACAGATTTATGGAATTAATAGTTATGGAACTTAATCAAGTATTTAAGAAGATGTTGTTAAACTTATCCGTTTTATTGTAGGGACACAAAATAGACTGATGTGAGTAGAATTGTTCCTTTTATTAATGTGAGCAGCAGTATAAGCAAATAAGTATGAATAATTAGTTGAATTGATTTGTGATAAGTCAAGCTCGAATGAAATTGGCACCAAATACTTATCTATTTTTAATCCCAAATATGTATTTAAAAAAAACAAAGGAACCTTAAGTAAAAAACTAAATATTGTTGAGATGAAACACATTCCTTAGAGATTATTATTATAATTTTATTTGACTCGGATATAAAGACATGCAAATGACATTGATGATAAGATGCATAGATCTGTAGGATTTTGGATTTAAATCACATATATTTTTATTTAAATTTGGCCATCAGATTGACTTTCAAAATAATTAAGGTTTAGTTACATTATGTGCCTATGTAAAGCAACACTAGGGCTATTTTAAAACATACCTCATAATTTTGAAATGTGGCCAGATGACAATTACGACACCTGAGCTAGCACCCTCCTCCCCATGCCGACCAAACCAGCGAGAAGACGTTTGCTCCTGGTGGATTTGACGTGCAACATATCGTCTCACGCGACTATTCTTCGGTTGATTCGTTTCTCAAGCCGAGACCAGGCAACCGCATTCCTCTCAAAATATCAAAAAATGAAAGAAAAAAAATCATGAAATTATTATCAGAATAAAAGCCCGCTTTGTGCAAAAAGGGAATAACAACATTACGGATATAAAATTGATAATAAAAATATACTTGTGGTAAAAATTTTTAATCAGAGTTTTGAAAAATTCTTATCATTTTACTATAAACTACACAAAAATGAAACTTCTCGGAAGATGGAATTCTACATTAGCTTTCACTCCATTCGTTTACCTTTAACAAGCAAAATATTATTCCAAGGCCTTTCCTCGGATAACAATAAGCATTTCCTTCATTATCATGCCGACCACATGAATTAACAAATGAGTTAAAAAATACAAAAAAAAAAGATCTTTAACAATATCATAAATTAGTCGGCATAATAAATTCAGAAAACCGCAGCAAAAACGAAAGATAAAAACGGAAAAAGCTAGGAAACAATTTTACCTCCCTTCCCGATGTCATAAAACACATAACAAAAGGGCCTTACATTCATTTTTTTCCCGCATAAATCGAGCTGCTTCGCTCCAGTTCTTCAAGTAGCGCAGGAAAGAAATATTCAGCAGACTAATGATGACAATCACGGGGATTAATGAGAACCGGACAAAACGGTCAAAAGATCCTGCTATTTAAGAAACCGAGGCCTCTTAGACAAACAGCCTCAGAGAACTACCTGGGCCATTAAGGGGGGGAGGGCTCCTCTAGCCCCCACCCCTCTCCTGGGTGAATGGAAAGAAACCTAATTCCCTTAATGCGAAGGTGGTAATCAGGGTAATTAATTGAAGCTCTGGAGTTGTCCCCGGTAAAGGATGGACATTAAATTAGCCGATATTTATGAAGCGTCTTCTGCCCTAAAAGGTAAAACTTCATTCCTAATCTCGGAGGTGCTCTTAATCACTGAGAGGGGTTGCGGGCAGATAATTCCACCTGCGGAGGATAGGAGGAGGCCTCCCAGTTTTTCCGAGGTAAAGTTACTTTGAAATTGTTTCGTTGGGAATTGTGTAAAAGAATTTCGAACGCGCCGGAAGAAGATAAGGATTTCGGATCGAAAGGTAAATTATCGCTAATGGGTGGAAAAAGAAAGAGAGTGCGGGGAGTGGAGAAAAAAATTGCTGGGAGATAATTACGATAAATTTTAGGATGGTTGTTATTTTCATAAAAGCCACGGCAAAAGATAAAGCGATGCTGTAAGAACCGGGGTAATAAAATTATAATGAATAATTCTTATGGTGAAATTCATTTCTTTGAATCCATTTATATTGAGATTAGTAAATGGGCGCTTTTAAAACATGATTGGCATTTTTTAAAAAAAGATTAAAAAAAGAATACGTTTTATGTGAGGTTAACCGATTTAAAAAGTAACGTAAAAAGAATGAAAATTTAATCTCTAGCTCATTTTTGGCGTTGAATTTACGTTTATGGCAATAAAAAGTTAATAAACGAAAGAATATAAATCTCTACAGCGATCTATTATATATATTTTTGCTACCTTGATCGAAAAGAAGCATACTTTATGGTTTAATAAAATATAAATCAATCGGAAGATCAGATTTAAAGAAGAAAAATGTTAGCAATGACCGGTAAAAGATCTCACTACGTTCGCTGGACATTACAGCCGACTTTTGGATTATGGGAATGTCATCTATAAACGTGGTTTTTAACTGTTAAACTTCCTCCTTTTTCTTCAATTCCTACTATTAGCTTACTCTCTCCCCATGTACATAGATCTCGTTCGAATTTTCAGTCGTCAATAAAATACCTTTTTAAAACAAAATGCGTATATAAGTTTAATAAAATACCTGTCAAATTCAAGTAATTTTATTTAAACTTAAGTGGATGACATTTGATGATAATACATTTTTTTCAAAACAATCATTCACTATTGTTTTATCAATTATTTAAAAACTAATTTTCTCTCCAAAAATCTTCATTTCCTAGACGCCAGATAAGTAAAGAATTCAGTTTGTTTTTTCCCCACGCTGATGAGGTTAAGATTAATCTGTTTTCAGCTAAATTTTTTAAACGATTCTGTTTATTTTCATAATGTTTGATGCATTTAAAATTCAACATTTTTAATTATTCGACTTTTTAGATTCATTTCGAAGTACTTTCGAATTAAAATAAGACAGAATAAAGAAAATTAGAAATTTCTAATCACTATTGTTTTACCCGAACTCATGTAGAAAATGCACGCATTTTGCGTTGCTACAATTGGCTTTGAAAATTCAATACTAGTATAATTTTTTGATCAATAATTTATATTAATTGTACTTGCTAAGCCGGTTTGGTATAGTGTTGGATTCGCATCCCTTGGGTGGTGATTTTGAACCCGTCAGCCGAAGACTTTGTGTGTGTGTGGTGGGAGCTAAATCTGTGGTGGTCACAAAGTCACCCATGTCGAGAGTTATACCGTTTGGGGCTACTGGGTCAGAAATTAAAGATCTAAGTTACTATGTTTGGATAAATGCACGAATGAAGCTGGATTCATACAAAAGGTTATTGACGTGTTTGATGTAGAAGTCCAATTTCTGCTCTCGGATGCACAGGAATCCATACTCTCAAACGCTACTGCACCTCCTCATTTCTTTGTAAGGTGGAACATGAGAACAACAACAACAATTGTAATTATTTAATAAAAAGTAATTAAAATAAAAACTTTATATATGACATAGTGATTCATATTTATTCCATCCCTTATAAATCAGAATAAAGCCGTCATATGAAAAATCCGAAATAATATATATAGAAAGAGAAATGAAGCAACATACTTGCACCATGAGAAAATTGGTATCTTAATGAACTTGCAAACAAAAATATGAAAGAAAATATTAAAATCCGGCTATTTTTATCAAATTTATTTTTCTATGTTTTATATTTACTAAAAATGAATAAAAGTAAAAATTACTAAAATGTGTTAGTTTGATTTTTTTAGCTCATCAGTATAATTTAAATACTCCCTACAAACTTATGAATGATCTAAAATTCTTGCATATAATTCAATTTGAGAATTTACTTTACAATTATCTTTTAATTATTTTTATTTTTAAATGCTTTTTATATATATTTATATTCAATTACTTAAATATTTTGATGAATTTTTGCTAATGTTTAGAAAATTCTTGCTTAGGAACACAAGTCTTAAAGTGCCTCTAATTCCAATTATTCAAATAGATCGTTTTTTCAATTCCCTTCTTCAAGAATAAAATATTTGCCGTTGAATGACATCACACTTTCAGCATCCAAAAATGCGGACATTTCTTAAAACATAATTTGATTAATTATCGTCGATTAAGTAAGCATATTCTTAAAGAAAAAAATTAATACTATAGACATGAACATTTTTAAGTAAAAATAATAACACATTTTCTAAATAAATTAATAATTCTTAGTAAATTTTCTTCACCAAATTACAAAGGAATTGCTGTTTTAATTTAAAAGTTTTCTTTCCCAAATTATTTCATTTTGCATCTAACCTGGTGGAAATACAGAAAAGAGTTTTTAACAAAAACAATGATTTCTCGCAAAAAGACGAAAATCCCTGCAGTTTATATCAGAAATTTTTTTGTAATGAAAGAGTAATCCAACTCTTTGCCTTAGTATTAAAAAAGTGAAAGCGTTCTTTCATAATCAGAATTATTATTAATTTTTGTATACATCAAGATAACATGAAAAGATAAATTTCGAAATAAAACTGAAACTGTATTTATCAAATGCCAATCAAATAAATAAAAAATAATTTCAAAATGTTCAAAACTTGTAAACGACTTAAATATATTTTAGGCATATTTAAAAAAATTCCTATTGTATAAAAATGGCTGAAATATTTATCTTAATACTATTTTAATATATATGCATCAAGAAAGATTTTGCTGTTTATCTTTTTCTGAATGTAAAATTGAGCTGAGAAATTGTCAATAATATAATCAAAATAGTAATTCAATGATAGAAAATGTATATTGACTTAGAAGGTGAGCGAAAAAAATATTTAAAAAAATTTTAAAAAAATTTCCCCAATTATTTTCTCCAACACTTCAATGGTAAACAAGCCACTATCAAAAAGGGGTCTTCAGATTTTGTTCAAGAACGATTAAGAATTTTAATTACCTCTCTTTTCAATGTGACAAGGAGTAATTACAGACTTTCATTAAGAGCTTTTTATGCCTCCGGGCTCTTTTTTCCTGCACAAAAGCAAATAATTTGAATTTTAAATGAATCCCCTTCTGTATTTGTTTGGCAGATAGTCACTAGCTTTGGTTTCAAAGTCGAGTTTGTTTTGTTTCGAGTGTGTGACAGTTTATGTTAAAAATTTGATACTTTCTGATCTCGGATTGTTTCTACGCGGTGACCTAGATCTCTAGAAAGTAGTGTTTTTATTTTATTTTTTTATTTTTCGTTTTAATTATGCTGTTATTTATATTTTTTCTTACTTAAAAAATAAAAATTAATTAATTATTTTTTTTAAACAACAGACTCTCTGAAGATATAAAATGCTTCTGTTGAGCTCCATATGTTGGCAATTAAATATAAATTTTTAGTTTAAAAAACTATCGTTAATTTCTTGCGTCAAATGTTGATGACCCAAATTTATTGTAAGAGCTCTTCTTTTACCGTTCTATCGTTCAATTAAATTTAGTAAAAGTGATTTTTATTAAACAAAGCTTAGCTATTTTTCTGCTGTAAGAAACATCATCATTTTAATTCTTTTGAAAATTAAATTGATAAAGAATTCAGAAATTCATTACTGCATAGTTGCGCATTATTTTTATAATATATATAAGATATTAAACTTTACAATATTTTTTTGAAAAGTAAGGTTAATAAATTAGGATCTAATTCACAACATAGTACAAATTAGGAATCTTCCTCAGTAGTGCTGAATATTCTCGAAACAAAAACACCTACGAATATAGTATCAGGCGATACGAGCAACATCTCCATTTAGAAAGACTATTTGGATAATGAAGATTTAAAATGTGATGCTTCTTAGATAAAACTAGGTGAAAGTGTATTATAATAACTTGATCTTGGTCGATCAAATAAAATGATAGCGTTTCATACACAAAGCGTTTATTTACGGCTTTATACAATAACAAAAACAACAACACGTCCTCTAGGTTAAATGCTGGAGAATGTTTACAACTGAATTGCCAGATCGGCAACTATGCCGAGAATTCACAAGCTGTCCGCTTATCCGGCTACTGCGTATAGCTTCAGAGATCTACGGGTTACTTCCGGTAGATCCTTCCAACAAACTTGAGATCACGTGGTATCTCTTCAACTTCAGCACTGCTCACAGCTCGTCTCGTTGTCGTATCCGCTCTCATCCAGTCTCTCGCCAGATCAGCTGGTCCCGTCTCTCCGATCAGCTTGTCTCGTCCACCGGATCAGCTTGTGTCCTCCTCTATCTCAGCTTGTCTCCTCTCCCATCGATCAGTTTGTCAACCGGCCATTTTAACAGTAGTGAAGCTCCACCTCTCAGGCTCGCATTGGCGCGCTGGAGATGCCGATTGTCCAATTATTCTTCAGAAATACTCCCAATGCCGTGCCATCGTGTCGTGGGAGGATTCTTGAAACATTCACCCCTTAACAGAACATTTAACAATACACAGTGTTCGCATCTGTATTCGCTTAGGACTTCTTTCTTCAATGGGTCGTAAAAAGCAAATGCGGTTCATTATTGGAGCTTTATCCCATCTTGGGTGGTCCATAGAAGAAACAGTCCCATCTGGTATTTCTACACGGTTTGCTGCTTTAATGGGCCGGAAGCATGTGTTTTCCATTATCTATCTTCATTCAAGTCCAAAGGACGACACTAAAAGAGGAGAAACACAATACACAACAAAGGATGAATAGCCTCACCGCTGGCAAGGTAGCATTGTTCGAAAATGTGTCTCTTCCAAAAGGAGACTAGGTGACGACTTCCTTACAGCATGGAATTCAACTACTTAATTTTGAATACTGGTGTTACTAAAAAGCCTTGTTATTTAGAGACTTACGTGCGATGCAAAATGTTAAATAATAACTCAAAAATTGCTTTAAAAACTGTGAAATATTGAAGCAATTACAGTAAATATGTTTAATAGGACAAGAACTAGTTTAAAAAAACTCACAGTTTATAGGAAAGAAGTGTTTTCACTTCATTTTAGATGCATTTTTTTACTGTTAATAATTTACTGCTCATTTTTTATTTAATTCCCTTCTAAAATTTCTTTTAAGATTACATTAGTATACTTCATTAACTAATGTCTTTAACGAAGATAAGGATCTGTATCTGAAATACAACTATATATAAAAAAAGAAATATCTTAAAACTGTTTTAAAGAATTTTATATGGAATAAAATTTAATTGTTGCATTTTTTTTTCACATAAAAATTAATGCTGTTTTTGAAAATGGGTTTTTATACAATTCATTTGAATTTGAATTCAAAATTATTTTTATTTGTGTACCTTATGCAAATGAAAAAAACAATGATTTTAAAAATTACTTAACAATTGAAATTTTTTACCCCTTTATAATGAATACTATGTAATATAATAAAAATATTTTTCGATCTTGATTAGGAATCGAGTTTGAATGTAAATATATAGCATCAAAATCTTGTTAAATAATTTGATTCAAACATTTTCTACTTTATGTAGAAAAATTTCCAAAAGAGAGTATCAGTTTAAATCCCGGCATCGCTAGCTGAATTTGTTTCATTATATGGAAAAGCTTTCAAGTAATTTAGAAATGAGAATT
>JAOUZG010004505.1:4719462-4733709 GCA_026289955.1 Argiope argentata | reverse complement strand
TGAAAGACTATTTTATATAGATATATATATATATAAAATAGTCTTTCAAGAAATAAACATTCAGCCTTAAATGCGTGAGGAAATGAAATCACGGAGTAAAACATCCTGAAAGTCATGAACTCAAATTCAATTTTATATTTTCAAAATTTAATAAAACAGTAGATTAGATCGCAGTTTTTAAAATACTGATGTCAAAAAATTTTATATCCTCAGGAATTCTCCAATAACAAGGAATTCAAGGGATATTTCTTTTTTCATATCAAATATAAGATAGAATTATCGTTGCTAGAGATATTACAAAATCGCTTATTTTACTGTAAAGGATTTCCAATTTGAATTTTTCCTTCTTCCGCTGAAGAATACCTAAGATACCAAAATAAATGGATCAGATAGATTTCGAAGACACTCCATGATTTTTCTACGATTGCTGCAACTCCCCAGAAAGATATACAAAAATTGTCATTGCACTCCATTTCAAATTTGTCCAACTGTTCTTAGAAGCTTGGCTGCAAGAAAAATAAATAAATAAATAAATTCTCTGTATGCTCTGCTTTCGGTGGAACAAAAACTGTGCTACCTGAATTGTTTATGATATAAGTACAACTGCGAAGATATTTATAGTCCCCTGAAAGAAAATATTTTTGACAGCGCACTGAGGTTGGGAAAGAATAAACTTTCAGCATTTCTTGCAAACAAAATTTAGAAATCGAAAGAATTTCAGTTTGAATGTTGAAACTTTGATCACATAAGTAAATTGAATTTATAATGTTCCATTCCTTGGAAGTCTTAGACATATTTTTCCATTTCTATTCAAATCGACAGTATAAAATTTTACTCTCTATCATTATTTTCTAGCGAGTAAATATTAGTGACGATGTTTGCTTTCCGTCCACACAGAAATTATACATAACGGTATAGGTGATAAAATGACTTGGCAACTGCATTCCAAGATAAATTTGTTATTTTGTGTGATATTAATGAAGGTCGTAATTCCTTTTTCAGTTCGCGTAATAATTCTTTAAGATTTTTCTACTATCTACAAATGATTAAGGCATTCTGAAATGCGCTTTCAAAGTTGTCCGTAGATTAATCATTTGATCAAGACATACCAACTTAGAGCAAGTAATGAGTATATATGAGTTGGAAACTTTGATTAATTTAATTGGGTTTTTAAGTGATTAAAATTTTAATTTTCTTTCTGAAAAACTATGGAGAATTTCAGCGAACTTTTAAATATACGAAATTACTTTTTCATTGATATCAAATTTATAAACTTAAATGTTACGGATAATTTTGATAAATTTATAAAACTATTATTTATACAGTTCATTACATTAATTTTTTGCTGCTGTTACTATATTTATATACATAGGCTCGTCAATGTTATTTGTATGTATTTTTGCACTTTATATCTATTTAAAAAATCATTATAAAAAGAGACAAAGCAAGACTAAAATATAAAGCAAGACTGATAAGAGATTAGTCTCCGTTGATTAATTGTTTTCTAATATTAGTGATGTAAATCATAGAAGCAGTGATAAAGAAAAATACTGTTACAAATAACTTTTATTTCCCAATAAAAGGATTTGTATTTTTCTGTTTAGTTTTTTTTTTATGTAATAGTTTCTTTATTGTTTTTCAACTCAATTAAATTTATATCAATATGTATATTTAATGAATGTCAATATCTAAAATTAAATCAAGATTATTAGGAACTCATATAACATGGTAAAGAAAATAATTGTAGCCATTGTTATTTTCAATTATTGCACAAAAGCTGAAATTTTGAAATGAGGTTTAATATAAATTTACTCTTGATTCAAAATTAAAGCGCAATTTTAAACGAAAACTGCACGATATTAAATAGTGATTCCACGTATCATGTTTATATAGATATAAAACGTTATTCCTTGTATTGTGTACTATCTTATCACCGTTATCTTTAAGTTATTTATTCATATTTGAAAGTGAAAAATGAGTCTCAAAGTTTAATTATAGCGGGAGGATTTTGGAAATATACCATTTTGCTTGAAGTGCATCACGTTGAATTACCTCTCGTTCCTTAACATGCAAACTTATTAGAAATATTTCGATTAAATCAATCTGTTATTAAAATTCCTCTTTTACTTCTATACTATAAATCAATTTTAGTTATATTATTTAACCAATTAACGCAATAACCCTCATCATTGCTGTGTTATGATTTCTTGCAACTTTTTTAAGAAAGGGGGCCATTTAGTAATTGAAACAAACGTATCGTTTTTCTACATTGCTCCGTTATTAACCGTCAATAAATGTTTATTAAAAAGTAAGTTTTATTAAATGTTCATTAGATTTTTATTAATATAGATAATATTTATTAAAAACTAAATAATAACAAAACAATTTATTGAAAAATGGTGTTGCTTAAGACGCTAATTAAAGAATGAGAATAAAAGTAAATACTTGGGAATTAAATTTATAAACTAATTTCTGACTTGAATACAATCTTCTATGAATTTAAGTAAGTGAACTTAAACCATTAAGTATTGTAGATAGTATAAATGTAGTTATTATAAAAAATAAAACAATTGATTAAATCCTTGTAACTTCAGTTAAATTTTATTTAGGAAAAATAAATCATTATGCATCCATAAACACTCTATATTCTTATAAATCTCTGGATTTCTATAAGTATTCTAATTTTCCCTATTAATTAGAACTATGTCATATTCAAATTATTTTTTAGAATAATGCTTATTTATTCTTTTATTTATGAGGTTTACTTAAAACTCGGGTATGTGTTTCATCAGCCAAATAGATTTTTTTTACTGTTTCGACTCTATGAATCCAGATCATGTTTTCTAATTGGAATGAATGATGAAAACCTTATTTGAATGAAACCTTTAGCACTTTTCATTTGTTTTATTTCCTTCATTTCCGTATTTGTGTTAACTATGTAATAAGTAATTCTTAATGAAAAAAGGATGTTTTTTTGTAACATTAGAGTACTACTTTCAATTTCTCAGATGAAGAAATTTGATCCATTATAAATTCACATTCATTGATTCATGCTGAAAATTATGAAATCAACTTTTGTAGCCTTTAAACATTTATATAAAATAATAAATAATTAACAACTTTAATATAAATCTTAAGAAATCTGAGCATTTCAGCATTTAAACAAAATGCTCTTCTCAATAAACTAGCTCAGACGCGTGGGTCTAAAGCATATGAAACAGAAGCAGTAAGAATTAAATAAAAAAATACAGTCATGAAGAATTGTAAAGCTTTATGTAGCATTTCGTTTTCTAAATGACAGCAATTATAGAAAAAAAAGGGAAATAATAACATTATTTCCATATCTTATTAAATATAACTTTATCATTTCAATATTTCCGCTTTTATACTTCAAATATATATATTTTATCCCCATCTTCTCAATGGGTTAGTTTAATATATATATATATATTAGAAATTAAGAAAAAAATCTGTAAGAATGGAAAAATCAGATATTAGGAGATTAGATAGCAAAAAAAGCAAAGAAAATAATGGTAATTTTTAAAATAATAGTTCTCCACTTAATCCAGTACGCTCTGCATATGTAAATCCATTTTGATAAAGCGTTTTTTTTTTCACTCTTTTTCATGCAAAAAACGGGCTTTTTTCATTTGATTGTGTTATTTAAGATGTAACCCAGTTCCAACCTTTTAACATTTATTATAATGGCTCCAACCAGTGGAGTGAAAAGCCTCTGTTGAATTATGAGTTCAACAAAACGCAGAGACGCTGCAATAGAAAGAAAAATGTACTCTTTAAATTTAATTTTTCGTTCAGATTGTTAAATAAAACTTCACCTTTAAAATGTTATTATATAATTTATTACAGCATTTAAAGAGAGAAAGTAGCATGAATTAAATAATCATAAGTAGAGCGTGTTGAATTATGTTAAAAAATAACATTTCTTTAAATGTAAACGTAGGAATTTACTAAAGAAATAACAGAAAACTTCTTCAGCTAAAACTGTTGGATAATTCTGCAGTAATCTTCTTTAAAGCTAAACTCGGAATGGAAAGATTAGCAAATACATTTTTTTTCTTTCTTTTTGATATTTTCAACTTTTAATGGGTTTCTTAAAATCACATTTTAGGGATGGCATATTGATTTCATAAAGGAAAGAAAACAGTCTAAATTCAAGTCAAAATGTAATAATTTCGTTTGATATTTTAGCATTTTTATTTTTGCGACTAAATTGCTTTGGATTCTAAGGAAGGGAGAAATTTTTCATACACCCAAATGAACTCTAAAATAAATTCACTGCTTTACCCCATTTTAAATCATAAAATAAACCCATTTTTTTAACATTCCACACGAAAAAGACTTATTAAACACTTAATTTATTAATTAAGTTATTAAAAAAGCTAAAATAAAATTTAAATCTTTGTATTGTGTTTCTTTTGGTTAATACACCTAAAAATGATAGGCCCTAAATAAAAAAATGGGATTTTGTGCAGTATAAAAACTATACAATATGCAAGGATCATATAATACCAGATGCTGAAAATCTCTCAAGAATTTTTTCACGGAATATAAAATAAAAGGATTGTTCTGAAAATGATTAAAAAATTGGAAGGTGAATTACAAAAATGCATTTAAATATTTTCCCCCTTTTATTTTGCAGTTCTATAAAACTGGAAAATATTGTTATATATATGCTTCGGTAAAGTTATTATTTCCCCAAACTTATGTTACTGAAACAAAATAAGAACATTTAATGTTCTTGCCATAAAATAGAGAAGTTTAGTATGGAAAAAGTTACTTCACTTTCAAAATATGATTGCATATTTAATTGTCGATAAATATACAAATCATACAAGTGTTTCTCATATTACAGAAATCAACGAAAAAACAGATAATTTTCTTGTTTTTGTTTATTCGATCTAAAAAAAATATTCATATTCATAAAAATCTATCTCCCTATGAACGCAACATAGTTATTAAGAACTATTATTATATAAATGGTTTCATGTTCTATTAACCAAATACAAGAAACCATTCATAAGAAATGAAGATGAAATTCCAGCTCCATTCATCCATAGTTCAGGGCTGAAGGCATCTGCTGAATCATCAAGTCTTTGTGCTCAAAATCATAAGTTCTTACTACATCCTCATTATCATTGTTTTCCTTACACATTTTGAGATTTAATAATTTCAAATGCAAAATACCAAATAAAAAAAGCAAAATATGTAAATTTTCTGCAGATATTGAAATTGATTGTCCAACTGTGACCTCATTAACGAGAATATTCTGTTGTTGTTACTTATGCCACTTGCCTATGAACAGCCCCCCCCCCCCGCTGATACAGCAGCATATTTAAGCCGAAAGGAACTTCTCTTGTTTTTGAAGTAGCGCCAACGAGTGCAAAGAGTACGACTTAGCTACACAATCATCACATTCGCGTGCACAGAGCCTTTTTACAGGGGGGCGCAGTCACACAACTCAAAGATAGCACACAGAAGAACAACCATGACCAATCCGGGACTTCCCGAACACGAGGAAGGCACGCTACCTCGGTGCCCGAAAGCCGGCATGAGAATATTCTAAAATGTGTCATCTATTCAATTAGACAGAGTTGAAAGTAAGCGAGCAGTACAGAGAAAATAAAATAATACACACAGAAATAAATATTCTTTGCTTATTTTGTAAGAAAAAAAACGAATATTTAGATAAAAACAGCGCTCTATGATCTAAAAGTTTGTCATGCCTACTAAGAACTACTATTAAGTTAAGTTACTGATGCATTTGAGATATTGCATTAAAAATTTTATTCGATGATGATTAAACACAGAACACTGATAATATATGAATGACTGTAAATTCAACATGAAATATTCTACATTTGGAACACCCTTCACTAAACAAAAGGTGTTTGTGTGTGAATCGGGTGTGACCGCCGGGCAACTGAGTTATTTTGCCACTAGGCTCTCGCTCGGGAAAATCTGTCTCAAATTGATAGAAGGGTGAATAAACCGTAATCTTGTTAGGGATTTCATTCTTTCCCTAATTTGTAGATAAATTTACCATGATATTTTTGTATCTAAGCAAATAGGCCGTTGCAAAGTAATAATAAATGTCTTCTCGGCAGCATCGATTAAATCCAAAATACCAACAAAATAAAATTTCGAGTTCTCCAGCTCGTCCCCATTTTCTTTTAATCAGAAATTACAGCTTGTAAACTTGAAACTCTAAAGTTAGCTAATAAATATTGAGGTCTGAAATTTGAAGATTATTGATATAATTTCACTGATACGCAGGCGCCTTCATTTTCGATGCACAGTTAGTTAAAATGTAAGAATAATTATAAACTTTTGCTTTAATGATCATTTTAAGGGTTTCAAATTTCTGAGCTAACAGTAACTTGAACCCTAATAACTACATCGGCAGTAAGTTTATATTTATAAACTAAAAGATTTGTCAAATTTTTAGTTGAAATTTATCCAACCTTTGATGCTTTTTTTAATGAATACTTATGATTACACAACTATAAGTTGAGGAAAAGTAACCATACCTATGCTAGATAAATTTTCTTACAATTCTCAATAAATATTTTAACAACGAAAATCATTTGCATTTGCTTTATGGTATTTGAAATACAAGAAATATTTTATGTTATTGTTTTGGGGAAAAAATTCTTTAGTATTGATAACAATACCAGTTGATTAATAGAAACATTTCTTTTACATGGAATCATTTAGATTTTAATTCAGTTATTTTTTTAAAAAAATAAACTGAAATAACTGAATTAAAATCTAAAAAAATAACAAAAATTTGAATTTAAAATAACAAAAAATTAAACTGCTTATTATTAGTAATATTATTATTCTATTTTCTAGTAGACCCCCTTCCATAAATTACATTCTAACTGCACAAACAAATGTTCTCCTATCGCATTGGCATAAAATATAGCTAACGTATAAGCTACCAGATTTTACTTTATTGCTCAAATAATATAAAAAGAGAAAGTATTATTATCCTTAAACAAATCGAAATACGTTTTCATTTGGATAATTTTAACATTTCAGATCTTTCCAAGTCCCCTCCCCGAATAAAAAACAAAAGCGCCTTTCTGATATCATGTCTGTCAGCCTATGGAAATGATACTCAAGTCTATTTACGCTAAATAAATGAAACTTAAAATATGGTCCTTATTCTCAATTTACAGATTTCTATCATACATTAAGCAAAATCCCTTCAAAATATTTTTGGATGATGGAGCATATTATGAGTTTAAAGCGTAAAGTTCTAAATGAATTTAAATTCGATTCGTAAATTTAGTTAACTTTAGTATCAAAATTTGAATCAAATACCTCAAGGGGTTGGCCGTCTTTACATTCTCAAACGCATAAATGCAATAACTCAAAAAGGTAGCAGTATAAATAAACGAATATTAGGAACGGATTTTTTTATACTACAGTTGTATAAAAAAATTTTGGTATCAATTAGTTAAAATAAAAGGCGTCCAAAAATCGTTCACTGCGCTACAAAAAGGAAAATTCTCACACGTGGGAGTCTAAAAATAAAACTGCACATTTCTACCATTCATTGTCTCACCGAAATTCCACAATTTTGTATGGAAGGGGAAGGAATAGGAGATAATATCTTACCAGCAAATAAAACAGGAAATTTCCAAAAAGTCGAACCCGGGGGTTAAAATATGTATTGTGAAATGGAAAAACTCATTGGAATTATTTATGGAACCATATAATAATTTAATAAAAAACTATATTCAAAAATCATTGTGGCCTTTATTTTCTTTTCATAGATGTAATGAAATTAAATTTTCATGCATTATTTAACTATTCAATAATCTAATTTTTTTATATAATTTTGATTAGATTTGAATTATTTTTTACTTACAATACAAAAAAAAAATCGCTACTGCAATATCTAATATACTAACATCCATATACTTCAAAATAATACTAAAGAACGATGAATTATTCAAATACATAAATAAAGGAGACCAGAAGTTGTTTAAGGAAGTAGATTTTTTAAACAGGGCACTTTTCATGCTTACCACTGAAAATCATGTTTGAGTTAATTGAATACTTAAACTGAATGTTATTAAAACTGTGGGATGGTAAACAGGATATGTCTCTAATTGCCTGTAACAATAACAAAAAAATATATTCCCCATCCTATATTAATTCTATTAAATTTGAACTAGTTACATATGAAGCTTTTGTTTCAGCTTATTATTAAATCACTGATATTTGCTCATGTTCAGGTAAATTAATTTATTAGAATAGTTACCAAACTTGATGGCCAGATACAGGTCATGTCTCTTTTGCAGAGGAAAAAATATTTAATTAAGTTAATTTACTTTAATTAAAATGTTATTTAAGTAATACATTATCTATTTTGGTTAACTAGACAGTGTCTGATTCTCTAAATCAGAAGAAATTATTTTAAATCAAATTTTTGTCTGATTACATTCTTGCCTGTATTACTTTTCAGACATAAATGCAGATAAAGCATTGTAATTGACTTCTAATTAAATAATAAATACCGAAAACTAATACATACTGCATAATCCTTTAATTTGAAAGGCACTGAAGCATTTCAACTGAATAATCACTCAGTTTCTAAAAATACATCACGTCTAATTGTATATATTTGAAATGCAAACGAAACATGATTATATACTTTCGCTCTGATGAGATATAAAGGTATAGTTAAAGCTCTGTCTATTATTAATTAAAGTAAGAGATTTCTGATGGCATAAACTGTTTCGATGGCTAATAATTTATTTTAAGAGCGGACATGATACTGGGAGTTTGCATAAACTGCAATTTCAGTCTGATTATAACTACACTAGTCATCTTTTAAATACTAAAAAGGGAAATAAATTCAAAACTGCGCTATTTCATAGAATTCGTTTAAAATATAGAGCAGCCGTAAAGAAATTTGATTAATGGAGTATCAAATTTTTTGTAATGTGATAAATGTACGGCTACAGGAAATGAACTTATTTTGATGAAGAGTTAAATTGTTTGATTGTTTAGGATTTTCCATTAAGCGCTTACAATGTGGGATACTCGGAAACGTAGCCGTATTCATTGAATAGGCATATGATACAAGTAGATTAGATAGTTTTCTTATTATAAAGGTAGTTGAAAATGAAAAAAAATCTACATTTGTAAATTTCAAGTTATGTGAAAACATAATTGATTTTTAAGTCATTATTTGTCTTAACAAATTTAAATCATCAGCCAGTTTAAACGAATTTTAAACAATCACAAGACTTCTCTCTCGGTCTGAATCACTCACTCTATTTATCTGTTATATAACTACAAACTTTTTATATTCATATAGAGTTTTTTAAACTTTTTATTTTCAATTTTTCTAGCTGGCAAACAAAGTTTTGGAGTTTAGCCGATTTTGAGATGAAATAACAACTATCATGTCATAGTTCTACGTAAACCTTTCAAAAATGCCTCTTCTTTTCAAAGGAGTGTACATAATAATATTGGAATACTGGTAAAAGTAAGTAAAATGGATATACGATTAAAAGATGTAAACCAATATTACCATTTATGATTCATTCATTGCCTACGTGATTTCGAACTTCAATTATTCAAAAAACCCTAACGAAAACAACATCATATTCTCAAACGATAAAAAATCCTCTCATTATTTGCAAAATTATTAGTAATAGAATATAAGAATCTTAATGTTTTTTTTAATGTATACTTTGTGGACTAAGTCAAATGACCTGAAATCCCTTTAGTGGCACTTTAAATTGGAAAGTGGTAAGGAATTAAAGGTGGATGATACAAAGTTAAAAGTCATTTAGAAACTTGCCAGGAAGAATATCAAATGGGAAGAATGAGTGCGTTCTTATAGTGATGGAGTTGCTGATTGCTGGCTTACGCATCCGTTTCATAGACGAACGAATTTTGCTGACACTACGCATAGCATCATGAAAAATGTCCTTGACGATGGCTGCTTAATATGTTATTACTTGCGTTATTGAATTCAAAAAAAGAAGACATTATCAATTTGAAATTGCTTTGTATGTCTTGAAACATTTATTTTTGTCTCGAAGATATTTACAGCTTCTATTCTGTATAACGGAAATTTGATCATCAGTATACCTGTAAATTTTTTTCCAGAACTTCGGTTTGGCTTATTTTTTCTTCTTCTGAAAACCAAATCACCAGTCAATGTGAAATAAATAGATTTGTCTCTGATATCCATTTCGCACAGTTCTTTGATATGATACAAAATTTTGAAAGCCATTTACATTTCACTCATCAATGAGGCTCTCGTTTTTATTTGTTAAGGTTTTTCAAGAATTTATTTCGTTGTCCAATGGTTTTCTACCAGGATTCAAGTGAATGACATACTTTTTGAAGCGCACAGGGCCGATTGGAACGTCTCTAAACTCTTGCTTAATATTTTGGATTGTTTCTACTAAAAACCGTTAAACTTCATAGAAAATTATATATTATGGAAACGAGACAATGCTCATTTATTAAATTTTCAACAACCTACGAGCGGTCGAGAGACGCTTAAAATATGGTAAATGCTGCAATATCGAGCGTGAATTGTAAGGGAATAAATTATTTTCCTTACAATGCACACTTAATCGATAAGAAGTTTTTTCTCACATTTTAAATCAGCAGCTTGTATCTTTTTATATAAATCGCCCACCAAATTATAACGTGCAAAGGTATTAAGTTAATAATTGGAAAATAATTATCAGTAAATTCACAATTTTTATGTAATTACACATTAAAACAGCAAAAGGATAACAATTGGTATATACACGCCAGGATTACATAAAGAATCAATATTGAAGGTTTCAGCAAAGTATTTAGAAAATGCACAAAGATGTTGGTATTTCTATCATGAAACTTGGACACAATAATTCCAATGAAAAGGAAAATTATAACTTGTACCTTATCTATTGGTTAAGAATTCAGTCAGACTGAATAGAAAATGGGCTGATTGCCTAGGAAATTGACAAATAATCAGTATGTTTACTATCATGTGAGAATATAATATTATCTTGATTAAGAAATTTCATGTCTCCGAAATTTAATTGAAAAAAATTACCTGCTTTTACTTTCATTGCATTATTACTATCTTTCAACACAGATGCGTTTTTAAAAGGCTGACGAAAAACTATGACATCATAGCTGTTATTACATTTTCAAAATCGGTCAAGGTTCAAAATTTTGTTTGCCAGCTAGAAAAATTAAAAATGAAAGTTCAAAAAAGTTATCACTTTATATATATTTATGTATATTTGTATATATAGAGAGAGGGATAGATACCAATAAAGAAGTCTCGTGATTATTTCTAATGGTTCAAACTAGTTCATAACTGAAATAAATTAAGTTGAATTATGATAAAATAATAATGTTCTCACATGATAACTTTCGCATGAAATTTACTATAGAAGATTTCATTTTTTAAAATTAATATATATAATTATTACTTCTTTTAAATTTGATGTTTTATATGTAAAATATATATCGTGAAATGCTTGTGGTGTAATAAAAATTAAAAGGTAAAAAGACTGGGGTTTTTTGTATGCGTGACAACAGAATCGTGTCTTTGACACACTAATGCTAAACGAAAGTTAGGTTAGTTACATTAACTTTTTATTAAAAAAAACAGTAGGGCTGTTTTGATATGTACGTTGTAATTTGAACCGCAGTCAGATGATGAGGGCAACACCGGTGCATGTAGTTTCCTAATTAATTTGCCACTGCTGTTTCCACATTTGATTGCTTTTGCAGTTTTCAAAATTAACCCACAGAGATGATTCTGGATACCTATTTCAAAATTTATTCAAAATTGCAATATTTTCCTTAAAAAAAAGTATTCAGACGGTGGACTTTTTAAGAAGGTTGCGTCGTTCGGAACGCTGCGATTCCGGCCATTCAATTCCAGCCGGGCGCGTTTCGTCCGTTCTCCGGGAGCCGTCAATGACTTCAATTACTTTCTTGATAAGTTCTTCCCCCCTCCCTCGGCCGGGAGAAGCTGACAAATGAAAGAAGAGCGAAGAGGTTGGATCCATAACATAATAAACACCTGTAACTGTCACCGGCAACTGCTTCCGTACGTTACTCGGAAATTATGTCGACAAAGGGACGAAAATAGCTTCCTAATGCGATCGCGGATGTTTCGCCGCGTCACTAAAACGTGACAACATTCCCAAGAGGGCCGGGCTTAATGGCTGGATGGCCCCGTTTCCTCTCAGCCGTAAAGTGCCAGCAATAACATTCACTCATAGAAGGGAGAGGGAAAATATATGTTTAAAAATGCATATTTGGTGGGGTTTAATTGAATTTCAGAATGGGAATCCCGGTAGGGTTCTAATCAGACGGCTCATTTTGTTATTCTATGGAAAATAATAGGGACTTTTTATATCAAACATTTGTGTGGTAGGAATTAAAAATCTTAATGGTGGCTTTTTGTTTTTAGGTTTGAATGTACAAAACATTAAGAAATGAAGTAATTTGTTTGAAATAAGTTTTTTAATAATGCAGAATAAATTTACACAGCTTTGATGATCAACAACCCAGATATATGTACGGATTTAATAATATTAAAAGTGGAATATTAATAATATTTCTTATTTAATTTAATAGATTGTTACCTTTAATTAAAGGTTTTATAATTCATTCTGATTCACTACATGTAATTTAGGTTACTAAAAAAACATAATTATTTACATTTGTTGTTGTTGTTATTAATGGCACTTGCCATGGACAAGCGCGCTCAGGCAGTTTTAAGCCGAAAGAGCGCCTCTTGCTTCAAGTAGCACCATCTAAGGCCAGGAGTACAACTTAGCTACATGCTCATCTTATTCGCTTGCACATCCTTTTTTTAAAAAGGAGCACATTCATACATCTCATTGACAGTAAACAGAAGAAAAACCATGCCTTGACTGGGACTTGAACTCGGGACGCCCAGAACACGACGAAGACGCAGTACCTCCGTGCTAGGACACCGGCATCTCTTAAATGTCTTATGTGTAGAATATAATGTCACACATGAAAAACATATTCAATCAATTGCTAAAATTATAAAGATGTAGTGAGTATAAGAAAAACAAATGATATAAATGTTACTAAAGTTAATTACTACTTAGGTCAACAAAGAAATGTTTTTAGTTTATTTTTTTATTAAATAATTAAAACTAACATAAATAATTTATTTAAAAAATTGGTTTTCACAAGAATTGAACACGCATTCTTCACTTTTAAGTGATAAATATTGAAACTCTTACATTTTATCAATTAAGATACTACGTGTTGAATTCAATTCTCATTACAAATTGCTAAAACTCTATTTAAACAATAAAAAATTAATTCAATTTAATTAAGGAATTAACATTTGAAAAACTGTATTAGCATCAAGTGTCATTCACTACAAGTTCAAAAAAAAAATGTTTTTTAATTTGAATAAAAGAATAAAAAAATAAAAATACTTGAAATTTATTTGTTTACTTGAAATTGGAAATTTAAATGAACACACACACACACACACACTGTGGTGACTTTGACGCAAACCAAATCAAATTCGGTCTAATGCGAGTTCAAATGTTCAAAGACGCGGTTCGTTTCTGAATCAGATTTGTTCTTTTCGTTCGGGAAGTTCATGATTAGTGTATTTCCTTTATATGCATGGTTAATAAGTTGTAACACCTCATTTGGATCCATATATACCAGAGCTTCTGAATAGGTAAAATTTCTTGCGCACCTTAAATTTTGGGAAAAATTTAATTGCTTTTTTAAACTTTCGCTCATGATCACATTTTTTTAGTACCATCGAGTTCATAGCAATCATGTTAGTTTTTGAGGCTATATAATCGTGAATATTTAGCGGGGCTAGGCTGCTAAGAGAATTTTTTTATCATGCGAGAACATGATGTTGTTTTCCTTAAAAGCTTTTGATTAATTGATAGTGACGAATATTTGAAGCTTGAATTCCCGTACGCAATGAAAAAAGCATAAATGACAATATTTATCAACATCTTTGAATCGCATATATTTATTTACCTTCTTTTTCAGTATTGCTTTATTATTACATATGCTTCTTTGACAGCAGATGCGTTTTTAAAAGGTTAATAGCTGTTATTTCATCTCACAATGGGTTGAGCTCCAAAACTTTTGTTAACTTAAAAAAATGAAAATAAAAGTTTTAAAAAATTATCATTTTGAAATAAGTAATGAAAAAATGATTCATGA
>JAOUZG010004505.1:4694633-4719362 GCA_026289955.1 Argiope argentata | reverse complement strand
TGTGTGTGTGTGTGTGTGTGTGTGTGTGTGTGTGTGTGTGTGTGGAGGGATAAAGACTGTTAAAGAAGTTCCACTTATTGTTTCAAACCGTTTTAAGTGCCTAATGATTTAAATTAATTAAGACAAATAATGACAAAAATAATTGTTCTCTCATGATAACTCGAAAATTCGATTCGATAACATATTTTTTAAATATTACTTATTGCTTCATAGTCACTACCTTGAAATTTGAATAAGACTCACAAAGGTTGCTTTAAACACTTCTGAATTTCTTGTATTGCGTTTAAATATCAACAACATTGGTGTAAAGGTCATCATATATATCAGCCAGATTAAAAAAATTCTTCTTTATATATACTAAATTTATCTTTTATTTTATTTTTACATATTATTTTTTTATTTCATCTGGAACATCATAAAATCTTTCCACCTAATTAAAATGTTTAATGCATTCTGTTTATTTTGAATATTTTAAAATAAACCAGTCATTTTTTCCGTTATTAGATCTTTTGTTATATTTCTATTATATTCACTAAAAATATCGGTATTGTCATTAGCAAGATTCCTAAATTTATTTTTAATATTGATTCCTCTGTTAAGATTAATGCGGAAGAAGAAAGATAAAGCGGGCCATTGTTTCCCTTTTATTATTTCGTAGGTTATATTCATCCGCTAATGAAAGAGATGCCGAAATACCTCTTTCATCAATACAAATTCAAATACAATCCGAAAATTAATTTCAACTCCTCACTCGTACGGTCTCACTATCTGAAAGAATTTCCTCCGTTAACTTCAAGGCTCTCTTGTTCCATTTGATGAATTCTTAATGCTGAAATGTTTTGTAAAATGTAATTAGATTGAAATTAATTCGAGATGTGCAGACATTTTCTGATTCGATTTTCATTACAGATTGTTTTAAATATACATTACTTGTTATAATTAGATTACTTTACATACGCAATAATTATTCCTATACTCATCTCTGTTTTTGATGCTGGAGTTAATAAATGAAAGGTCGCGTCTTATATTTGTTTGATGCTTTTAAAATTAGGGTAGTTTGATTTTAATATGAATTAAGTAGTAAAATTTATTACTTCCAGAATGTCACAAAAATCTTGAATTTCAACTGGCCCATAAATTTGTTGTTTGAACAGTCACTTGTTTATTAATTAAGTTTGTTTTCTATTTCGTTTATATTTCAAATAAGAAAATCTCCAGTATGATAAAAAATTAGAATTGATTGCTTAAATTTAAAAGAATATATATTTCATTCGTGATGGAATTGGTACGCTTGATAAATGATTTCTAGAAGAATTTAGAATTATTTCGCTTGTGGAAGATGTTGAAACAGCATGGCAAAAGTTTTAATTATTGGAATTGAATTCATTGTATATTTAAATGTTCGGTGTTTTAGAAAATGAAATTTTACCTATGAATTTAATTCGTACTATAATTAATTCACATTCTTTCAATGTTGAAGAGTTCTTAAATTATATAAGAATTCATCTTGAATAATTTATTAACATAAATTCATCTCCCGTTATAACAATTTCGTATTTTAGTGGTTTGTCTTTCCAAATTTGACTGCTGTGTCCTATAGAGCAAAAACTGCTTAAATTCCATAGGTATAAATTAAATTTTGTGTATACTGCCTTAGGATTAATAGAACTAATATTCCTACCACAGCATATATTAAAACTTAATGTCGAAACTAATAAAGCCTCTCATAGTATTGGAAAATTCAAGCTTAATACATAAATAATTAAACTTTAAATTATTTGGAGTGTTTGAAGTTTGAAAACAAGATTCATTTGTTAATTTTTATGAACGCTGACTTTCATTTGGTCCATTTGCAGTGTAATTATAGGTAGTAATTACATAACAAAGCTCAAAATTTTAGCTTAGTTTTATTAACGTCCAATTATAAAACAACATTACGGCTGTTTTAGGACGAACTTTGTCATTTTGAACCAAGGTCAAATGGCGAGGACGACACCTGATCTCTCCTCTCCAAAACAGTGGGAAGACAATAGGTCCTGACGGTATTTAATGTGCAACAGATTTTCTTAGACGACAGTTCTTCTTTTTAATCGGAGATCGAACTTGAAATCCTACAACTCACCAGCCGAAACCGTACCACCGTTTCACCGCAGCCAACAACTCCCTGAAACAATACAGATTTATCATGTAATTCTTAAGCTTTTATAAATGAGGCTTAAACTTATTAAACATCATGTAAAGTTTATAAACTTACAACTGAATTCGTATCACAATCTTTTTACGTCAGCTACCACCGATCAGTGTTTCCTACATAATTATTTTCAATGGCTCTGCTCTATCACATATTACAGCTTCAGTTCATAAGTTTCGGTTTCAGGGTTTGTTCTCATCTGACCCTGAAACCGAAAGGGATTTTTTAGGGAATATTATTATATCTGTATGTATTTCGTAGTTTTCAGTTAGGTTAAAACCTTCCGGTTACAGGGTTTGATTTTTATTATAGTTGTATGAAATGGTAAAATAAAGATCAATGATATTGCTTTTGTAGAATAATAAAAACAATAAAACCAAAGACGAGTGTTGTTTTATAATTTCCCATTTGAGAAAGTTACCTCACTGATTTTTTAAAGATGCTATTTAAGTAGTTACAAATGTTATTATTTTACGCAGAGAAAACATTTTTGGCTTACTATATCCCCCGAAGAGGCATCTCAAAAAGAAAAAGCGATGCTTCCGGCATGGTGGTCTGATCTGGAGAACTCGCAAATAGGTGGTGGTTAGCTTCTTCGATTCAATGACGGGGCATACTTCCTTTAGGTAGGATTGTACAGTGGCCGGTGGCTGTCCTTTGGACTCAATCACAGTTTCCACCAAGTATTGCTGTTGCTCTGGTCCAGTCACTCAATTTTATAGTTTATTCTGAGTGTTTTCACATAGGTATAACTGGCTGAGGTATAATATAGGGCTTACTATCCGGAACGTTAAAAGTTATTGTTATTCATTGTTTCGTTAAAAACCTTTCAAAGACAATTTCCAATATAACGTCAAACGAAAATCAGATGATTTTCTGTCTAATGTACACTCTATAACAAAAAAATAGACGCACCAATAAGGAGTCATCAGATTGAGACGAAAATTGGTGGATAGGAATAAAATGTACAGAATAGTAAAGAATTAAAATCTCAAAACAATTGAATAATTTCTTTCAGAGTTACATAAACAAGTTCAATAAGGTGTTGACCCGCCTCTAGCCTCAGTACAAGCTGTCGTACGGATGTCATAGACCGATAAAGCTCCAAGATGGTTTCCTGTGGTATTTACTACCAAATTCGATCCAATTATCGAACGAGATTGTCAACATTTCTTGGCAGATGCAATCACTTTTCCATTATATCTTAGACAGTCTCAATGGATGATAGATCTGGCAGGCCAAGAAAGTGTTTGACAAACTTGAAGACAGTTCATAGCAACACGTGTCGTATGTGGTGTGACATTCTCCTGCTTAAAAACCAGCCGAGGGTACTGCAAAAGGGAAGGTAGCAAAACAGGTCTTTGGATGTCATCGACGTACCGCTGTGCAGTAACTGTACCTCTAAAGACGACCAAAGGGGTCCGGCTATCAAAGGAAATGGTAGCCCAGACCATAATGCCTAGTTCAGGGCCGGTGTGGCGTGCAATAGTGAAAGCAAGGTCCCCCCCCCCGCTCTGCCCGGGGTGTCTCCGAACACGTCTTCGATAAACGTCAGAACACAGTTGGAAACGGGATTCGTTTTCAAAGACTATACGTCCCCAGTCAGAATCATTCCAACCTGATCGAGCCATGCACCGTTGTAATCTGGCTCGGCAGTGTGCAGGCGTGAGTGGCAAGTGGCGTGTTATGGTCCTAAGTTGACCGCTATAAGGCTCTGAAGGCATGAACTCTGCTATTTTCCCCATATCCTTGACAGCATCTTTGGATTGTCGCATCTCTTCGATTCAAATGACGAGCGATTCTTCAATTTGTTGAGCCGACCTCTTTAAATCCAATGATACCTTTGTCAAATTCTGACAGTTTCTCGTAATGAGCATGAACCCTGCGACGAGGCCTTTTTAGTTGTTGGAAGGTAATCTGAATCGCAATCCGAAAAGTTCGAAAACAACCGTTGATGAACTGCTTCTTATATACATCTGCTTGATGCGCAGTTCCGATGCGCTGAAGATCAAACTATTCCTTCATTGGACACCAAAATTTAATCATTTGCATATCTGGTCAAAACACTCTTTCAAACAAAATTTCAAAGCAATCGGGTGATTGCTTTTTGGCGTGTTGATTTTTTTGTTATAGAGTGTACAAACAGAATGTGAGTGCCACGAAAAATGGATTTGAGTAAAGAACTTAGGGTCATACATACGAAATCAGATTGGGCTTCATTTTAATAGAAAATAGGTTAGATATTTAACAAAATTGTAAAATGTTGTTCTAGATTTGTTGATAATTTCTAAATTTTCACAGAAAGATGAATATATCTCATACTTCTTGTAAATAAAAGAACATCGGGAACTATCTTATAAGAGTAAATATTTCTTTTATTTTTAAACTTGAGCTGTCTTTAATGGATCTGAAAATCTCTTGTTATCAAGTGGAATCATTAAACTATATCAGATATAAATATTACTCACTGCAACAAAAACCCTTTTTAGGTAAAAAAAAAAGGTTATTTTTGTAGTTTTCAACTAAATAGAAGCAAATATTAAGCGAATATATTCCAGTTATTCCTTCAGAGACACTAGTAAAGCTTCAAAGTGAGTGCCGATTAAATAATGTATAGTGTATAGATGTATAGTGAACAAAAGACTCATTTATATCAATTGTTGATTAAAAATTGGGGAATCAATTTAAGAAATCAATTTCTTTAATAGAATTCATCAAATAATTGCAATAGTTTTGGATGTAAATACAGTAAAAAATGTATTAATTTTTTAAATGTTTTTTTTCTTTATCGTTGTATATTATAAAACATGGAAGACCCAAATGAGGCTATTTTTCACTCTAAAATATAGACGATATTTCAAATAAGATTTTTAGCCCAAATGAGAATATTTTCCCTTCTAAATTATATACGATATTTCAAATAATTTTTAGATCAAATGAGGCTATTTTAATTTATCAAATATATACGATATTTCAAATAATTTTTTGAAAGGAAATAGCATTTGGATCACTTTTACTACACACTAATAATCTTACTGCAAACAAATTCTTTCTTCATTACATCTTTCAATAGGTTATATGTTTCAACTGCTTTGCACAAGTTTTGATTAAATAAAATTTTAAAAGCTAATTTGTTACAACATTTCAGTTCTAATTTACTGCTACAAATTCATTTAGAACTAAGCCTAAAGATAATCACAATTGAAGTAATTCAATGAATAATTTTATTAGAACTTAAAGATGTTATTTTAGAAAATTGTCATTTAATTTTAATATAGAAATAGCTTCTATACTCTTCGTTTCATTCTAAATTCCACATAAATATATGTTAAGCATTTAGAACTTTATTACAGTAAAATTATTTCCCAGTTCTTCTGCTTGCCTTTATATGTTATAGTAAACTATTATCTTGAATAAATTATAATCTTTTCTCCTTTTATTTACACTGTAATAAATTTACGCTAAGATTTCTTTTAGTTTTTAATATCCCATTTCATAATTCGAAATAATTTTTTTGTTCAATTTGAATTAATTGTACATCCCAATTGTTTAATTTTGCTTGTTTCAATATTAAGGTGAAATTTGAAATCAATTTCATATTATTTTTTAATGTACTAGAATTTTAGAATTCTGTATACTTGGGATTTTTTTTAGATGATGGGATTTTTGAAAAAAAAAATATTTGTATATTTTAACTTTAAATTAAAGGATTAGTTTATTTAAATTCTATGCGACTAATTCCATCTGAATTTCAGAAAAAATGTATTTGGTTATTCTATGCAATTGCTAAATAAGCGAATAAAATTATAGTTTTATTAGATTATAAATTATCTTATTAAATTATAAATTATTATTCTAAAATTATTCTGTTATAAAACGGTTTGCAAATTATACCAACTATATTAAATTCTTAATTGTTGAAAAATTGGAAGTTTTTCATAATACAGTGCAACCTTCCTGGAATTGATTTCTTTAAGAGCCCCAAATTATAGCAATGAAAGGACAAAAATAGAGAGAGAATAGAGAGAGGACAGATATCGGAACTTGTTAGCTGTACCAACACATATATGGTTATATTAATATTTATTAATTAATATTTAGAGCAATATTTGCAATAATGTATAAAACTGTTTAATATTGAATAATATTATATAATTATTCATAATATTGCATAATATTGAGCTGCAGAACGTGTTACCTAGGCATTCGACATGGCATGAAAATACTAGGTAAATCCAACGGCTTTAGAAACGGTATTTATATATTATTTAACAATTAATATGCGATAAAGTTTTTCCTTTAGCAAATTCTTATATCGTTTAGAAATTTATTCTTATCTATTTGAGGGTGCATATCTTGATGATTTTCTCATTTCGAATATAGAAGAAATTTAGCATAGTCGGTAAGTACAAAGGAGAGATATTATTTTTACTTTTCACTCGTGCTCAATTTTTAAAAAAATAATTGGACCTTTGCGAAAATAGTGGACAGACATGAAAAAGAAGTATAGAAGATTCGGAACTAAATATTAGTGCCAGAATGTAACTTTTATATTAATTTAGTTTAGTTATATTAACATCACGTTTTAAAGCACCACCAGGGAAAATATAGAATTTATCTCGTAATGTTGAGTCATGGTTAGATGACAAGGACGGTGCCTCATTTGGCACCCCCTTTCAAATACACCATTGGAACTACGTTAGTCCCCTACGGATTTTACGGACCATAACTCTAACACGATGGTTATTCGAAGGAATCAGGATTCGAACCTGAAAGCTTTGGTTTCCCAAACCGAGATTTTACCCCAAGCCACTGCTGCTCTATATGCAATATTAATAGAGAGAAGGTTCAGGGGATGTGAAATCCAATGTCAAACTTTGAATGCCGCTTAACTTATCTATGTCACTGACTTGTAAAGTGAGTCTGCATTTTCCTCTCATTTATAAGCCTCCCTGATTTTAAATGTTCAGAGCCTTTTCTGGTTTTATATGACATTACGAAATCGACGACCTGAACAAGCCGACAAATAGCTAAAAATTTTAATTATTATTGAAATATGCAAAGAGAAAATATAATAATCTTTAAGAGATCATAACTCGAGATTTTGACAAACCTTTTCGTTTCAGATCACTCTGAGGCGGAAAACACATTTTTGGAATTAAATGCGTCCACCGCTCTCTCTGCCAGTTTGTAAACACGATAATTAGAAAACGCCTTGAGGTGGCGGGATAAACATTTGCATATAGACTGGAGAATAAATCAGTAGGTTTCTATTTTTTTTAAAACGAAATATATTCAGAGAAAATATATCTTTCCGACTGCCAGCTTGCAAATTTACAAGATAATACAAAAACATAATAATTAGAAATATAATTTTTGGTTTTATGTTCTAAAATATATTTTCTTTCTAAAATTCGAGCTATTTTTGCCTGAAGTTGATCAATTTTCGTCTCTACTGTCCATTCGTGTAAACGGAATGATTAAAAAAGGCCCTGATTTGTATGATTGTTCTTGTATGAAAGGAATCTTGTATGTCATCTCTCATGTTTTGGTTACAACTAGACAAAATGAATTCTTTCGGAATGTATTTCAATTCCTTAATATATAGGTATTAACCTCAAATCAAGGATTATTCGCAAAAAAAACCCGTCAAAAATTTCAGATTGCATGGAGGCGATATTTGTAAACTACCGTTTGTCAAGCCATGGAGGATTGCTTCTTCTGTCGGATGAAGCACCCAATTCGCACGTGTGGGAGTCTGGAAATAAAAATCTGTTAATCTTTTTTCTCATTTAATAAATTAAATAAAAAAAATTATTAATCTAAATTATGGAAAGATAATACTTTATTAGAAAGTAAATGAAAAAAAATTTTTATGACCTCACCAGGTTTGACATAGAATTGTGCTAAAATTGGTTTTTTGTTAACATACATGTATATATAGTATTATAAATATTTTATTTATTGCTATTCAGATTAAAACATTTGTGTTCTATTCATGTATGTTGCATGTTCTACATTTAATTTTCATCATAATGGTTAAGAAAAGGAGCAAAGAAGAAATTTCGTGAGTAGATGAACTAAGTCATTTTTTGGAATTTTCTGCGAGTTCCCTTCCTATGATTTGTGATGTCAAGTTTGTTTATTACCGATTTTTTGCTTCTGTAATTTTGCTTAGTGTCCTTAAGCACTCCTTTGTGTGCACATTTGTGTTTCGCTACTGTCAATTCGTGCTTTTGTATGGAATAAAGCCCTTACATTCGTTATTCAGCCAATACAAACCTATGCATGCTTATTAGAAGTAACATAGTTTTTTCCATATCTAAAGACAGTAATTCTTAAAAATCATTGAATAACAAAAGACGATAATGCAAAAAAAATCACCCATAAAATTTTAAAAGCAATTTTTTCCTCCATAAAACTTTTACGGGCACCCGAGGATAGTATCTCCGGCCCTATTTAATTTCAAGTGTTTAGCTTCTAAATAATAGTTTAGTGAATTCTTGCAATCTTACTAATATTTTACTAAGAAGTGATTTAGATACTTCTGCTATACATGGTTTTATTCCCTTTTAAATTTTTAATAGATTCGTGGCTTTCACTAAATTGAATAATATCATGAAATTGCCAATGAACAATCTATTTATTTTGAGAATGTATTTACTTCGACTTTCTTTTCTTTTGACAGTTACATGCCCACTGGTGTGATGTGGCGTAGGTAAGGGGTGCCATCTCAGGTGTTCTCCTCGTCATCTGATTATTGTTCAAAATTACGCAGTCTGTCTTATTATAGTCCTAGTGGTGTTTTAAAATAAAAAGTTAGTATAACTAAACTAAACTAAATTAACGGTTACATGATAACTACTTATTCTTCCAAACTACCTTTTCTTTAGTTAACTACTTATTCTTTCATACTACCTTTTCTTTAGTTTAGAAAGGAACAAATTTTCACATGATCCATCAAAAGATTTCATTTTCAATTAGAACGGCGAGCTTATATATATGTTTCCTTTATTTCATCAAAACCCTTATTTTAGAAAGGCCATGGAAAGCATAGTGGGATGTAAGCCGATCAAAAAAGAAACGTACTTTTAATTTGGAAGTCAAATTTTGTTTACTAGTAATTTAAATTAATATCATTAACAATTGCCTAATTTAATTCGAATAATTTAAACATTTTATTGATGAAGTTGTTAATATGGTGATTTTGATGAAAATACAGAGTGAATAAATTCTATGTCAAAAATCCCATCAATCAAAAATACACATCCGTATTTCGGATATATATAAATTTTTTAGGTAATAATTCATGCACGTATATCTGAGCTTCACAACCATATGCTTTAGAAATAAAGAAAAAAATTAAATATTTTGGTGAAACTGCAACAAAATGGTTTAAGTTCAATTACGCATTTTGCATCGAAACTTCTTGTACAGTTTCAGAGATAGTACCTCATTTTTGATTTTCTCGATTTTTTTTCATTGCAAAAAAAATAAGTCAAAATGATCGAGATTTGCCATTTCTGACTAGCAAATTTTTCTTGAAATGGGAACAAAAAGAAAAATTCTAGTAGACCGAAAGAATGATGAGCCCTGTCACTCTCCCTCTACTTGAAATTCATTAGAATTCATGAAATATCCGATTTCATCCAACTTTTCATTTCCCATTTTATTACAAATCCTTCGACCTTCCCCTCGTTTCATCAGCTTAAAAATAAAATAGGGCAGGGCATTATCGAAAACATCTCCACCTTGATGACGTAGCAAGAAAACAAAGGGACTAGAAGAAAGACAGAAAGGAAAAGTATCCTGAAATTGCTTTGTTCCCTGTCAACATTCGGAAGAAGAAGAAAGGCTACCCCCCTCCCCCTACCTCCTGTGTGTAGTATTTGGAGGGGGGATCAAGAACTTTCACCTCACCCGGTGGTTCGAGCCAAGAGAGGATCTGACAGCAGGGAATGGGATCAAGGAAGTTCAATTGTCACATCATCCGGGTCCTCTCGCTGGGTGCGGGAAACAAACAGACGGACTGGTTTCGATAGCATTGCCGGCTATTACTTCTTTGGGCCAGGGAATATTGCATGTCCCCGGTATTGACTTCCATTTATGATATTTTTTTGCTCTCTCCCTCTCCCCCCCGTGATCCCGCATCCATGTGACGTGTCATTTTCTGTCATTCCTCCGTGTTGAAGTTCATTTCGTGTGTTTGCTCCTAATCCAGCTGTCACGAGGTGCGCTGCAGCCGCCCGCTTTCTTGTTTCTTTTTTCTCGGCGGTAGATGACTCTTTTGAGTGTGTTCCTTATTTGTTGATAAATTGGAGTGATGAAGAATAAATGGGGAGGGACTTGTTTGTTGTGAGTTATCCTCAGGGTGAAATTGCTGATAAAAAAACAAAAACAAACATAACTATGATAGGTAAGCTTATAAAACGCAATAGAACTCAGATGGTTTTTTGAACAAAATATTAATGGAAAATGTTATTTACTGAAGAACGTTTGAAACATTTTATTAATAAACCGAAGACAAGATTACAAGTAAAATGAAAATATTCAATACCTACTTACATTAACAAAGAAAAATGTTAATTTAGTTATTTTTAATTAAATAATTAATCAAGAAATTATTGATCTTCGTAATAGCTGAACTGCAAAACTTATTAAAAAAACTGTATCAACATCAGGTGCCATCCACTACGTTTAAAAAATGCATTTGGAGGAATAAAAAGTATTTTATTAAATACGATACGATACGATTGAAAATTTGAACAATATATGTAAATATATATATAAGGAGAGTGTAAACTAAAATTGGGAATGGAAAATTAGCTATTGAATTATTGATTGCTTTTAAAAACTATCAAATTTGTGTAAAGAAAAATTAATATTAACAGTTTCAACTTGCTGATTAATAGTTACAACTAAATTTTCAAATATATGCAAATAATTTCCCCAAGTTTTATTCATTTAAATGCTATCAAAATTATCTGAAACTCCTCGAAAAAACAATACATTCCAGACTCTTTGGCAATTCAAAGAAAATAGGTAAAACATTTATGATTCAAGCTAGTTTGATTCATGGAAGAAAAACACAAATGTGATATAAGACATGCAACTTGAGTACCTTTAAAACATGAGTTGAGTTTTCAGCAATTGAAAATTCATTTTGATTCCTTTCAGAGTTCAATTTACCCATACACTTTTTATAAAGAAAAAGAGAATACTCTTATAAAATAATTCTTGAATCATCAAAAATAAACATTAACAGGAATTTAAATGTTTATCACTAAGGACAAATGTTTTTACAAAATAATTATTTTAAGCTTTATAGAAAATAATTTTACAGTTTCAAGGTGTCCATTAATTTTTTTCTGCTCTCATTATAACATTTCTGATCTAATTTCAGCTTAATTTGAGAACGATGGGAATTACTGATCTGAAAATGGCAAGGAGTAGTAAGATGTAACCATGTGATGAGCGATGAGATCGCTTACAACCCTATATGCCAGCAAATAAAGAAATTGTTATTCCCATCCCATAGTCGATACAAGAAGAAAATTTTTTACAAAATTATAGAGCTCTTTTGATATAGTACAAAAAGATACCTATAAGATAATATAAGAATTTTTTCGGTTACATAAAACCCCCCAAACAAGCCATTGAAGCAATATATAAAAATTAATCATCACTAGACACTTTTATTTTCAATATTCTGAATACTTTGAACAATAAACGTCACTTTCGTGTCGTCGTTTATTGTTCAAAAGATGATGTGCTGTCTTGAGTGGTTATGCCACAAGCTCAGAATACCCCGATCAAACAAATAATTTTATGCTTTTTGTTATTAGAATTATTAAGGTAAATGAGTAAGTTCTATATTAAAGAAGGTTCAAAAATTTTGCTTTTGACTTTTTTCACGCATTTCGAATCAATTTCAGTATAAGGATGCTTCTGTGATTTTTCTCCCGGGGATGCTGTAAATGATCTGACATAGACACTTAAATATATCTAGTGAAGAAGTTTATGGAATCATTGCTGCTGACTGTAAGTTAATTTGAAATTGAAGGACTTTAATGGATACCCTAAACAAAAATCATTTTTTTAATGTGTTCTTTCATTAATTATACGTATTGAAACATATTTTCTGGCTTTCTTTTACTAAATTTTGTAAGTTAAGACGGTATGGAAGGAACAAAAATTTATTTTATCAATTGGAAATATTTAAAAATCTTGAAAGAAATGTTCACTGACAAAGATGCTAAAAATTAATAATTTTGTATTTAAAAAATATGTATATTGTCAATGATTTATGACCAATATTTTTAGAAGAAAAAGAGGTTCCATACAGCATGTTTGTGTTTTCTGTAATTATGTGTGTCTTTTCAGCATATATCCTGTCCTACAGCGCCATCTATCGGAGTTTCTAAAGCTAGTTTCTTTTTCTCAGAATCTCTTTCTCCATGTCTTGAATAATATTTTCACTAATTTTTTATCCTTAACTCTGAGTAACTCATATTAGGGGTGTTCCAATTTTGACCACCTTGTATTTTGAATTTATTTTTTCCTATATTTTAAATTTAATTCACTTTGTATTACTATACTATTGTTTCGTAATACATATAATCAAGAATCTTTTGGTGTAAAATTTCTGGAATTATTTATTGAGTTGAATCAAGAAAACAGTATAATGAATACAATGATAAAATTTTATAATATTTTCATTGCATCTCATCAACGAATTACGAAAAATTTTGCAAGGAAACAAAAATTATGTGCGAAAGCTAATCTAAAATCTATTAGACTAGTTATAATGAATTAAACAAAAACTCAATATTAAAGAAACCAATATGCATTGCATTTAAGTGAATTAAAAATTATAGCACAGT
Organism: Argiope argentata; assembly: GCA_026289955.1. Lineage (NCBI taxonomy): Eukaryota > Metazoa > Arthropoda > Arachnida > Araneae > Araneidae > Argiope > Argiope argentata. The sequence continues at coordinate 4,706,288 of JAOUZG010004505.1, read as the reverse complement.
CGATTCCAACAAAGTTCTTGATTTTTTTAAATGTATATAATTTCCAGTTTAAGCAACATAGTAAAGCAAATAAATATTTGAAAATCAGATGCACATTTAAAAATCCAATCATAATTTTACTAGGATTATTTTTAGGATTTTTTTAAATATATATGCACTAGTTTTTTTAAAGCATGTTTTTTGCACAGCATGATTTTTAATATATTGTCCTAAAATAAAAGTCATAAATCGTAACGATTATAAAGAGTGCGAAAATAAATTTCTCTTAATATACTTTAAGTTTAATTGGATCTTTTTAAAAATTGTAATTGAAGTCGTATTGGAAACTAATCTTAGTATGAGGGCCACCAACAAATTCCTGTGATTGGTACCCGTATGATTTTGAAGTAATAAAAAAAATGCTTTCCTTATATTTAAATTTAAATAATAAGAAATTTGAATAAGAATAAAGTGGAATTGAAAATTGAAGTCTAATACGTTTTAGTGGCAATTCTATTAAAAATAATATGTAATATATATGCTTAGAATGTCATATTCTGTAATTTTGGGTAATATAAGAATATCTAATAATCTAATTATGCTAGAAAACATGGATTATGTATTCATATTTTTGCAAATGAAGCACAATGGTTGTAATTGTTGATATAATGCAACCTAATGTATCAAAATAATTTTCAGCAATCAACCAATGCGAAATTGTTTCCTTGTAGGGTGTCATATAATTTTATAAGAAAATTTTCGAAATCTACAATAGTTAAAGAATGTCTTCATCTCATCTATTATTGGTGTAAACTAAAAAGTTTTTTTTTTGATTAGATAGTTTTTAATATATGAAACACATCACTGATAGACGTTTTACAAGCATTAAAAGGACATCGTTTTATCTGATTGAACTGCAATAGGGGGATAAGAATTGTGGTGAAAGCTTCATAAGCCATATAACATCTGAGGTACACAAGTAATTACTTTTGCATTGTGGTTTTGTTACTCGACTACAAGCCAGAACGTTACAAGTTCTACGCAGGGCAATCCACATCTGACGCAATGGTGAACCGGGGCCTTGAATAAGCAACCATCTAACGTAGCCCCCATAATCTGTTGTGGTGTTCTCTACCTTCAGCAAAAGACGTATTAAAGGCAACAGCCAGCATCACTAGCAACAAGTTACACATGCTTGTCACATGCTTGGCGCAAATTTATCGTTCGTTTCACCACCGATTCACATATGATAGTACATGGTGAAAGCTTCATATGTCAGATAACATCAACGAGACGCACGAAATTGCTTTTGTATTGTGGTTATGTTACTCGGCTACAAACCAGAAAGTTGCACGTTCGGTCCTAGGACAATCCAAATCTGCTGCACAATCAACAATGGATCTAAAGAAGGTGGTACTAATATTTGCATATCCACATTTTTTACAAGCTTAGTGTCTATGAATTCTGAATACGCACATCGGTGTTCTCAAAATAAAATATGTATAGGTCACAAAAATAAACTTTATAAAAGGTATAAAAAACATTTGATTAGTTAAAATTTTATATACTCATGAATTTTATTATAAAATGGTAAAATTTGCATATAGTTTAAAATTTAACACTAATCAAAAAGTAGCACAGAAATATGAAAGTCAAAGTTAAAGGATAAAATGGATAATGTTAAAGCACCAAAAATAAAAGAAATTTATAAACAGAATTATTTTTGAATTCAATTTCATCATTTTGAATAACTATAGTTATATTAAAATGCTCAAACACATGAATATTTATTTGTTGAAAAAAAGTTATATAAAAATAATATAATTTAAATAAGATATTGAAAACCAAAATTTAAAATATATTAGTTTTGACGCTTTTAACATTTTTTTCTTACATGAGTTCGAGAATCTCCCGATCAAATACGGCAAGAAAATTCTCAAGGAACTTGAATCGCGCTGATAATGCGATGATGTCACCGTTGAAACTTTTGATCCTTTTCATCTGTCAGGGACACTCGCTTTTGAGGTTTCAGATTTCATTGTTAACTTTTTTCCGAGCATTTTTTTTCGGTTGAGAAGAATAGTTGTAGACGCTCTCGGAGAGGTGTTTAAAAGATATTGTTACAGTTGTAATGGCTGTATTCAACCTGTAAAAAAAGATTTAGAAGTAGAATTATTTCTTGCACTTCTAAAATATGGGATATATTCTTTTGTAAAAAATTGTAGAAAAGCCCAGATATTTTACATATCGATCTTCTGTAAAATTTCAATAATAAAAATTTTCGCCATTTTACCTATAAATTGTAATGCCTTTAAGACACAAACAGAGTGATTTTCATTTTATCCATATTTATTTAAGAAAGCAGCACATTTTGACCATTCATTGTGCTAATATAGAATTCCTTAAATTTTGTATAAACTATTATGTTAATAAAGTCAAATAACCTTAGTTCAGATGAAATTTACGGACTATTAATTACAGTGACATGAGAAGAAATTCTTTTGGTATATTGTGTATACCCTTTGATAATATATAGCTAAATCAAGTGATTAAAATTGAATTGATGCTGAATAACAAATACATAAAAAAAGAATCATTCTGTAGAAAGTAGGATGCATGCGTAAAAATACACCTATTGATAAAGGCTGGTCCTGGTGCAGGGGTAGAGCGTCTTCACCGTGATCTAGGAGTCCCGGTTCGGGCATGGTAGTTCTTCATGCTCTATATGGGAGATGTGTGAATGTGCCTCTTTATAAAAAGGGGATGTGCAAGCGAATGTGTTGCGTGTGTAGCTACGCAAAACAAGAGACACTCCTCGGCTTAAAATCGCTGGCTGAGTCGGCGATCTTGTCCAGGCCAAGTGCCATTAGAAACAACAATAGAATCTGAAATATAAGGTTGTTTTCAGTTTGGGGAAATTATTTTAATTATCAGAACAATAAACTCTCAAAATAGAAATTAACTGCAATTAATTCATTAATTTAGGATATAAGAGCAAAAATAGATAGAAAAAAAGAAAAAAAAGAATGGGAAAGAGAGCTAATTTATACAACTTAATATAACCTTTTTTATTTTATGTGTGTGTACGTGTAGTCAATGAAATTTTCTGTGCTTTATAAAGTTATACGAACTTAAAATTGGCCTAAATTGGGCTTAGCTTTGCAGATTAAATTAACTTCCAACAATATTTTATACAAATCCACCTTTACATATCATACTGCACAATTCTTTTGAATTTCGATTTCATTGATTTTTATTGTATATTCTAACTATTAAAATAATTTTAACATAAATAGTTTTCAAATCACTTCTTTGCAAAGGAGCAGAACTGTATCGATAATGCTGTCCCGACATTGAAATCAAAATTTGTCAGGTTTAGATAAGATGTCCTCGTCTTAAACCAACAGTTCAAAAGTCCAAACACCCATTTCAGAAGAGCCCGTCTCTTCTTTCAAACTGCATGATACTGTAACTAAACTAAATTACCTATATTTTTTGCTTTATCATTCAACTCCCTAATAATTTAATTTCAAGATTAATCACTTCTAAATTACTTAAAATTGTTAGTATTCCAAAAACCATCGGTTATTAATTAATTAATTATTATTATTATTTTGCTTTTCTTCTCACAATATGAAGACTTTTTACTTACAAAAGAATGCTTTGTTTATCCCATATTCAACAACTAAGGAAATAATTCTAAATATATGAAATCGAAAACATATTCCGTAAAATATATAAATTTCAATCAGCATTTTAATTAAAAATTAAAATTCATAACTGTATTTTTAATGACATTTTACTTATCAATATAATATAAAAAAATAAGTAATTTTTTTTGCTCATAAATATTCCGAAAATGGGATTTGAAATGTTAAGACATAAATAATATAAATGCACATTGCCGAGAATGTAGTGTAATGTTCAGTGTAATCAGTTATATTACACATATTTTTGCATTTAGTCTGTTTTATTTTACTTTTATTTATTATTTATGTAATCAGGGAACGTTATTAAAACATTTATATGCGACTGTAGAAATTAAGCTACTTACAAATTTATAAGTTATTAAAACATTTATATTTATATGCATTATTTACAGAAATACTCGCGTGCATTCATTCGCTAGCGAAAAACAATGTTTCCTCTTTTTCAAACATGCACACACATGCTATTAATACACTGTCACATGTACTTCAGATTCCGGAAAAATTTATTTGCCTTCATTAAAGTTTTAGTCTTTAGTATATTGTTGCGGGGAAAATCCCTTATGATCAGAGCGCATTCACCTCGTTATAAAGATTAGACAATGATTATGATACTCTGACAACTATTGTTCCACTGCCACGTCTCAACGTAGTGGAGTAATTCCTTTGTTGTCAAAGAGATTAATAGGAAAAACTCCACCAGTTTCAGTTTTGGATTAACATAGTTTCTTTCACTGCTGCTTTTTTACAATTTAGCTTATATATTTTTTAAAAAAATGTAAGAAGTACAGGTTTGAAAAATACACTACTCTTTACTGGGTTTAAAAAATTTTACTGGGTAAAAATCCTTTATTTTAAAAATTTACAACATTTTAATCTTTAATTTACAATTTAGCTTTAAAGTTGCTATGAAATTTATTTGGAATTACTATAATCCTTATTACGAAAATTGGAATTACTATAATCCTTATTACGAAAATTTGGAATTACTATAATCCTTATTACGAAAATTTGGAATTACTATAATCCTTATTACGAAAATTTGGAATTACTATAATCCTTATTACGAAATAATATTAAAAAGAGCGTATAAAATAGACCTTCCCAACATCATTTTTTTTAGTTCCTCAGACTCTCCTTCGATTCTGCTTTCACTGCTATGCTTATTTTCCATCGGTTATCGCACTGGGGATGTCTGACAGCATAAAGCTCTCACATTTGAGCAAGACTGACACATATTCGCATATGGATTTGCGGTGTCAATCCGGGCGTCGGCTGAAACAACTTTGCTGTTAGCGTTCAATACTCCGAGGATGCCAGACATCGCCGCCGACTTACTTTGGCCCTTCTCTCTTGTATCCATTTTACCTGGGGTGTCTAGCATAATTCAACAGCGGACGCGAATTTTGATTATTTAATGTCTCGAAATACTTAAAAGTCAATATACCTAATTTAATGATTGAGACATTAAAGTCGACTTAGGAAGTATTGATTTTCAATATATTGTGGAAGAGGGGGCCCATCTCTATATAAAAATTACAAGGGGGATAAAACTTTTCACGCATAATATTGGAAAAATGTCTGTATCTAGTTTTCTTAAAATCATAGATTTTTTTAAACCTTTTTCGTCTTCAAAAATGGGAACACATTTGTTTTCTAAAGAAAGGGAAACTATGCTTTCTTTTTTGTCCAAGAGAGATGGGAATTCGTCTATTCTGTAGATGGCCCATATATATATATATATATATATATATATATATATATATATATATATACAGTTTATAAAGAAAAAAAATATTTGAAGACTTAAGTTTATATGTGCGAAAATCTCCCAGTCTTTCAAAAAGCTTTAAAATTCCTCTCAGATTTCTAGTGGTAACTGAAGAATATATAAATATAAATTCAGTTTTGATGCTCCTTAGAACTATCAAAAAGAGATTGATGAACTTAAATAAGGAAATTGATCGAAAAAATTCTTTTTTTTCGAATAATATGGGGAATAAAACGTATGTAAATTCTGTGTAGTGTATAAAATTATATAAAGTAGACTGGATAATTAATTTTTTTAACTTATAGATTTTTATCTTACTAAACTAAAAGAAGAAATGATTTTAAATTGATACAATTTTTACAATAACTTGATAAAAAAAACTTTTTAAACAAGGTTTTGATAGGGATAAATTGTTATTTGCAACAATACAAATTGTTAACGTACACATAGTTTTTGTTTGCAGACAATAAACGTATACAGGAATCTAGTATTTGAACATAAAGAAGAACATAGTTTATATCTTTCTTTCTCCTATATTCATGTGTCCAAACAATGGGAAGCATTCTAAATAGATATTTAAAGGCCACGGAGTGCGGTGAGATTTAAATAAATATTTAATTTTTTCTGTATTATTCAATTCTTCACATATAATTTAATTATTTACATGTGAAAAAATCAGTCATTTTTTTTTGTTCAAATTTCTTTCTTTAAATTTTTTTTATCTTTTATATAATAAAATATTAAAATGTAATGTTATATCATTTACAAAATATATTTGTCATTTGTATATAATAAAAAAATACAAGCTTTTATATTATTATTGTTATTTCAAATAAAAAAATTCGCTTGCATTCTAAATGCGGAGCCAGCAATGATATTAGGATTTAATTAATTTTTCGAATAATTATGTATAGATGTATGCAGAAAATATAATATTTAAACTTTTTAAATGCGATGTAATGGGTTAAAGCGTAATTAAAAAATATTTGAGATAGTGAAGAAAACACAAGACTCGTCAACTTTTTGAGTGAACTTATCTTTTGAAATAATTATCAATTTTAATAATTAAAAATTATATTTTCTCGTACTTTTTTATTGCACTAACGTATTACTTTCTTTCTATTTTATTTACTTTATATAAATGGAGAATAAGTATTGAATTATTTCAAAAAGGAAATAAGTTAACGATTTCAAGATTTAAATCTACCAAACAGTAATTCCATTTGAAAACCCATGTTTTTTTTGCTCAATCTTGAAGAAATTTGTATTCGTGCTCATCAAAACAAGAGGAATAATAGCTTTTAAAATTAAATTTATGATAACAATTAAAATAATATAGTTTGTATTAATGAATAGCTTGATAACTTCCCAAATTATTTATAACCTGAAATCCGAAATTTTGAATTATTTCATTATTTTTCTACACAACGAATGATATATTCTCAACAATCCAGATTTATACATTTTTTGGCTTTTATGAATGTATACATATTGTATTTTACATATGTTCTTAAAGTATAATTTACTTTTTTGAAGTAGTATAATTTTATTTTATTTTATCCATGAAAATTTTCATTAATAATCTTGCACCAATTTTTAAGAATTTTATAAAGCAAAAATTAATTTTAAATTTGTTTTAATCTTTTAAGTTTTAAAGCTCTTTATATATGCATTTGCATTACAACTTTCTTCATAATATTGTACCTCAAACTAAGTATGTTTTCTTCTTTCGTTGATATTGTTGAAATTGAATAGAAATTCTCTAAAAACACCTTAATTTTAAAATCTCAATATTTTTTAGAACAATTACCTCACATATTAGAGCTAATTATTTTCACTAATCCATGAAGCATGTGTTTAAGTACGTTCAAAATATATCTTCACTTTAAATATGAAAAATAAATTTAAAGAGAGAAAAAAATCAATATAAAATACAAATGGAGATATATTAATTTAAAATTTTTACCCTATCACTACAAAATAATAACATTCGTTCAATAAAAGATCTTACAAAATATTGATGAAATAATTGTAAACTATTTCCTACGTAAAATTGTAAGAATTTGAGTTAAAAAATATTATATTTGTATAATATGTATATAAAAGAATGACAATTGAAAAATCAATATTTCATAATTTGAAAAGCGTGAGATACGAAGGTATACCTTGTATGTGACTTCATGTGCAATTCTGCAATAAATATAAATTCATAACAAATTTAAAAATGTTGCCCTTTAATTTCAAATTTTTAAAACTTTGACGTTGTGTACGTGAGAAGTGCAAACAATGACTTTGAAGCTTTTGAAAAATAATCATTCCCACATAAAATTTTGTAAAAATCAAATAATTGCATTCATTAATTTACTAAATATCTTAAATATTTCAATAATAATTGGATCTCAATAATAATTTAGGATATTATTTTCTGGTAAAGTACTAAAAAGTGTATCAATATTATTTACTCTCCAGTCATAAGTCAAAAACTGTTAAATAATTTACTAAAAATACTATAGTTTTATAATACTAATTTATCAAACCTAGAATATAACATATGTATTTAGAATTAATTAGCCTTCCATACGAGTCAATAAAGAAGTACCGATATTTCGATGATATTTTCGATGAACAGAAAAAGTTACTTAAAAAATGCTTTAAACTTGTTTTGCATCTCTTTGACTCATTAATATCAACAAAGATTTTCATTTATCTGCAATGTGATACTAAGCCTTTTTTTATTTATTACTTTTCTATTCAAAATCATTCATTGAATTATTTATCAGTTTCATCATTGAATCAATCAAGTTATCGATCAAACATTCATTGAATTATTAGCCTTTTTTCATTTTATTAGCTATGTTTATATGATAAAATATTTCCTCCTCTTGCTTTTTTTATTAATAACCATTTTTTATATTCCGTTATTATTCCACAATTAACATAAATCAAATTCCTTTCGAATGTATCTTGAAAGTCAATAGTTTTCATACCTTTATAGATTTTTGGCAGTCTAAACGTTTGGGTAACATTTAGCATCCGTTAGTATCTGAATCTTTTGAGCAATAACTTAATGAACTCAACAACGCATTCAACACCTGTCAAGACATAGCAGGTATTTCAATGTTCATTGCCTTATTTCGGAAACAATATTTCCATTATCAAGTAAATGATAATGGAAAATATCATTTACTTTCCAATAAATTTCATTATCTCTTAAAATCCATTTATTCATTCATATCAAACAATGAAATTGCCTTTTTAAATACATATGAGTTTCGTATAAATAGTTTAGCAATTTTCAAAATAAAATTTGTAAAAATTGACTTCTGAAAGTAAATAAAGAAAATATAAATCATACATTTATTTTTACTGGAAGTTTGCAATATGCAACTTTTTTTTAATATTGAGCTTATATTTTTCTATAAATATGAGCTATGAGAAATAATTTGCTTCTTAAAAAACTATTACCTAGATTTGCTTTTAGTTTCAGGAATGAAGAAACATCCTATAATAGTTTTATTCGTATTGAAGATTTTAAGAAAGCAGAAATTCTTAGAAATTCAATAACAATAAAAATATAAATAAAAGCAAAAGAAAAACGTTTAATTCAAGAAAAAAAATTATTTGTAAAATTTCTTGAAAAATATTCAAAACCTTTATTTGCAAAAATAAATAAAGAAATAAAAAAAAGAAATTTTTTCTACATTCAATCAAATATCTTTTTTAAATACGATAATTACAGCCACGTGGGACAGACATTACTAAAATAAAAAGAACAAACGCGCATCGAATTACAATACCGAAGCAATCACAAATGATCCTACAATTTACCTCCAATTCATATCAAATAATACATTTCCCCTAAAATAATTAACTTTTACAAGGCACTGCCCCTCTCCCTTCCCCTTGCTACATATGGCTTTAATTTGATTTAAATCTCTTTCAAAACAATTCGTGGAAATAACGAATTTCAAATAAGGTGATATTATCCCCTGTCCATTTTCCCGTTTCATGAATTAAGATGAAAATAACATATCACCAGAGGCGTGTTATTTCTCCCTCCTTTCATTGTACTTGGGGGGAAATTTTCGTTTTTATCTTTTCTCTACGGATGTATCTGCTCTGCTGTGTTATTAAGATGGATAAGCACTGGCCACGAATCGATACAAAGGACCACCCTACTGGCAATTTCTGCGTTTTCCTTCACTCCCCCCCCCTTCCGAAAAGCTCCAGAGATCCCCCCTCTTCTCTTCATCTTCCTTTTCCACAACCATTTTGTTTCTTATTATTTTCTTCCGAGAGAAGGAGGGAGGTCTCCAAACCCTAAGTCGTTCCATAATCAAATGATACTTCTAAAGAGAACAAAAAAAAAAAAGGAAAAATGGCACGAAAAGGAAAAAGAGAAAGAGAGAGACAGATAGTAAAAATAAAAATAAAAAAACTAGGCATTGGGTTCAATAAAATATTGACTGTCGTTCCGATGCCGCTTCTGTTGAATGTTAAGAAGACCCCCCCCCTGCTTTTGGTTGATGTAGTTTTTATACTCTGCCTTCTTTACCTCTCTTCACTTTAGTGTTATTCTTTGCCTTTTTCTGTTTTGAAAAGAGTTTCTGCTAAAAGATAACTCGGATGATAAGAATTAAAACTAGCGTTGCGATGTCTTTTGTTTGTTCCTCTATGAGTATTTGTTTGTTTTAGATATTAATTCAACAAATGAGCACCTACGCAGGTCTGGGGATTAAAGCGGAGCAACTCGAGCTATTATTGCTTCATTAAATATCGAAGTTTATTTAATACTAAATGTAATTTTTATTAACATCATTTAAAAGAGATAGAAGTAACATTTTTTTTACTAATATTACCTGTTAAAATGTATCTAACAATGTATTATAATTTAATGACTTCCAATAAAGATAAAAATAGCTGCTCTATTACAGAAGGATATTGCCTTGATTTTCTAAGTTAGGTTTTGGCAACATTTTGACTTTATATCATATTGATTGGGTTAAGTATCCTTTCTGGATGTTTTTAGGAGAAACATTTCTAAAACTGCCTTTAAGTTCGGAGAAACGGATTATTGTCAAACTGGACATCAACTATCAGCTTATTTGTAAATGATATTCGGCTCACCAATTTGTGAATGCTTAAAACCAAGGGATAAAATTATGAAATTATGTCCACCATTTATACTCCACTTTATATACCCTACTTAATCTTGTTTGAAGAATGATAAGCTAAAAACATTTTAAAAGTCGACATTAATATAGGTTATTTTTATTTGATTATTTGTTGTTTAATTATTTTTCGTATAGAATTGTGTATCAACAACTGAGCATACTCTTATAATTTTGTTCAAATGCTAGATCGTTAGGGTATATAGATTACGTATGCAGATAAACAATGTCAGTTAAGGCTTATAAAATTTCAAGGTTAACCACTTGAAATTGATTTAATACATATTTGATTTTCACTAAGCTCAAAGTTATAGCTTATAAAAGAAGGCTGTTTGACATTATCCACAAGAATTCAAAATGTCCTGAAAAATGTTGGAGAACAAGAGAACAGTTAACATGTAATTAATACCGTGTGGAGGTTGAGGATTTCATGCAATGAACGTACGATTTAAGTTTATAATGCATTCTAGACTTTTCTTCAACGTACTATCCTCTTTCGGCAGAAAGTCTTTAATAAATGTAGTTCACGAGTTAAGACATTCGTTTTGGTGTGTGTCATGATATGTTTGGCGTTAATTGTCAGTTAATCGCTGTCGTTTTATTGCTCTCATTAAAATTAATCTAAATGTACATCCAACAGATAAATTTGGAGAAAAAATTCGCATTTTCACTAAAGCTAGAATATTTTTTTTATCATATCTGGAGACAAATCACTAGAGATGATATCATAGCAATGTACCATAAAATTAGATCTTTTAATTCTTTTGTTAATAATGAAAGAGGCATTTTTTTAATAATCTTTTATAACCTTTATTGCCTGGAAATTAACATTCTCAAACATATCAATTATTTCATTGGATAATTAACATTTAAGTAATGATAAATTATTTTTAAAAATATATATATTAATTTCCTTAAAATGTTTTTAAGCCATTTCTGAACTTCATATAATGGATGCCCCAGCATCCATTTATATGAAATTCAGAAATGGCTTAAAAACATTTTAAGGAAATTAATATATATATTT
>JAOUZG010004505.1:4679525-4694233 GCA_026289955.1 Argiope argentata | reverse complement strand
AAATATATATATTAATTTCCTTAAAATGTTTTTAAGCCATTTCTGAACTTCATATAATGGATGCCCCAGCATCCATTTATATGAAATTCAGAAATGGCTTAAAAACATTTTAAGGAAATTAATATATATATTTTTAAAAATAATTTATCATTACTTAAATGTTGTTGATTGTATTCTAATTTTCAGTCGTAAACAAGAGGTTAGAACTTTAATTTTCTACTTTTTATAATTAGTCTTATTTTTTCGAATTTTTTTTATATAAATGTCAATTAACTTCTTTGAATTCAAAAAAATATTATTAACGCTTTGAAACTTCACAAAATAAATTTTGCTTAACATCTTCAAATATCTTATACTTAAACAAATATTTTAATCTGTATTCTGTAAAGTATCTCCTCATTTATAGCATATAAGGACAAATAATAATAATTTTTTAAAAATGTTTAAGCTTTATTTTGTAACTATTTTAAATGAATAAAAAGGTTAAAAAATGAATACACTACAAATTTCAACATGAATCTTATAAGTTATTTAAACATAATTAATTCAACACACTTTGATTTAATCAATTTTTTCAGCTAAAAGTCTAAGTTTAATTTTAAGTCAAACCACAATAAACAGGCTGTTTTAACTCGAAATTCCAATTTAATCAAAACTGAATTTAAAAAAAAAATCTTTAAACAAAATCTAATGCGTTATGAAAATAAAATAAATATTATGCAATATAAAGCAAATTAATTAACTGAAGTTCATGTATTCTTAATTTCTGAAGGCGTTTATAAAAAAGTAATTAAAATAAAACGAAATTATATAATTATTTCCTCATTAATTATTCTACAAGACTTTGCCTCATTTTTATATCGTTAATTATTTTACATTCACCTAAAAGCTCCAGCTAATAAATTACATATAATTATTTCTATCTTAGAAAATAATTCTTACAGTAAACCCTTACCTTGAAAAATATGAGCATAAATCTTCCGAAAATTAAAAATGTAATGCTTTAATTCAAAACGGATAGATAATTAGCATAACAAAGCGACCTGATAATCAATATTTGTCCTGTAAATGAGGGAACCACTGAAGCAGGATATTGATTTTCAGCGTGTAAGTGCCAACTGCACCTTAACGAGTCGAAACATCTATCGACATTAATTCTATTATAATCTCCCGTTTAATGGAACTGATATCGCTTCTTTTGGTTCTCAGCTCTCACCGGCAGATAGCGGCGCGTTTGTTCATTTATTATGTTTTTGCTTTATCACGTGGAAGAAATGAAATCAGTTCCCAAATAAGATAAGATTTTGAAATTATTGAATTCTCATTTTATGCTTGTGTAAATTGCTCAGCCTGTGTAGCTAGCGATCGCTTAAATGGAGAGACCAGGCAGTGGAGAGTATCGGTTTTAATCTCACGTTTTACCTTCTCACTGTTGCTTATTTTACTGTACATCAAGTGCATCTAACAAAAAAAAAATATTACAAAAGAGTTTCACTGCTAAACATTGATAGGGGAATGAAATGTAATCATAATGTAAGAAAAAAGATCAAATTCATTGTTTTAATTTAAAATTCAAAGTTTTGTGATTGGATATGGATGTTTAGAGTAGAATTATTCTGAGTAAGAAAATATGGCACTTTTCCGCTAGTCGGGCGCAAGCGAAATATTGACAAAAAAATGTAGAATCACGTCACATTTCTTACAACGATTTTAAAGCGAAAAATCGCCAAATGTAGAATTCCGCCAAATTTATTTGACAATTTTTTTTCTAGCGCTCGGCTACTGGAAAGTACTGAAAATATTGTAGTTTGTAACATTGCATAATTCATATTACATTCGTAAATTTTGTTTTGATCTGACCCTTAAATTCTTGAGGATAATAAATTTATGAATTTATTTCCATTATTATAATATAGTGTAAGTTAAATATTGACTATTAAATTATTAATAAATTTACTTTTTATATTTTCTTTTAATAAAAGAAAATGTTTATAATATTTTTTTCATGCTGCACTGATTTCAAAGGATTAACGTTTCAGCGTTTTTTACATGCTTAGAGATACTTGTTAGTACAACTGATTGTTACGTAAAATACTCAGTTGTGCACTCTAATTTTCTAAATATTCTAATGAGCGTTATGAATTGTTTCAAAAGAAATGTATAGAGGTTTAACTCTAAAAATAAACATTGTTTATTTCATCGGCCATAGAATTTAATTTATGAATAAGTCTGATTCATTATTAATTTATGATTGTGTTAATTACATCCAAATATGATAATGCGGAAATTTTTCTTGTACAAATCACATCTTTAAACTAAAAAAATGGCAATGATCTAAGTTTTATACATGTATTAAAAGAAGAATAACAACACAATTATCAATGATAAATTGAAATAAATTTTACTTAAAATGTAGCAGTTTATTTCTTTAAAAAAATGGCCACAACTGTCAAGCTAATATGTTGTCCCCAATTTGTTCTAGACCTCCAGATTCAAAGGAATATTAAGAAGGAAAAGAAACTGCACATTTTGAAACTTATTATTGCAGTGCTCTAAACCATAAAAACAAAATTATTCCAAACAGAGACACTGACTTTCTCAAATAACTCATTAACATTGAAAAGTATTTTCAGGCAAATTTACAGTCTAAGCAGAATTTTACGATATGTTTTATTGAAGATTTACCTCATTACACATAGCACTTAAAATATTTTAATCAATCGTTTTAGTCTTTATATTTCTGATTAAACAAAAGCTACTTTTAATATATTGCTTTATTTAAAAATAGGCTGGTTTCATCAAGAAAATTCAACATATTGATTAGATATTTGATTTTTTAATTTTGTCTCTGATTTTGTAATTATAGGTGATATTTGATTTACAATTAAATATTGAAATTGTTAAGTTATTGCAATTTCTTAAGACATTTATCATGGCTTTCAGTCTCATTCATCCAGAGAAGTGATTTTGTATGAATATCATGTTCGTATTTTTACAAGTTGAATTTTAATAAATATATTTTACAGTCTTTTTTACAGTTTAGTATTAAACATATAGCAGATATAAGTACTGATGAATTAATTTGTTTTCCGAAATTCAAACAATTTTAATTTAAAAATTCTTTTATTCAAGATACGTTTAGTGAAATTACTGCTTTCCTGATTATCCAACTGTGGTTTCATTGCGAGATGATTGTTAATAAATGTCAGGAAAAGATATTTTATGTATTATGAGGGAATTAATGAATGACATTTTTTCAACGCGATATTTGAGAAAATATAATCATTGAAATTATTTATTCTCTATTATTCGATTTTTTAAAAGTCCTTTTACTGTGATTGCGCTTTTGTTTAAAGATTTTTTGTGTGAACGAAACATCATTTATTCTATACCAAGTTTTGCTTCACTGAAAGTAAACTTTCTAAAAAAAGAACAACGTAAATTAGTTTGAGATAAATTCCTTCAAATTTAAAATTAAACATATCTCATGAAATTTTGTACATAAAAACATGGAACGTATTATATATGTTTAGATGAATAGTTTATTAATTGATACTTTTGCACTAAGAGACCTCAAAAAAAATTTTAAGAAACGTTTTAATATAACCCTCCTTATAAACCATTATGTTTTCATTTAACTAGCCAGCTTATTTGTTAATTTTTTTAAAATATTTACTCAATATATAAAAGCTTTAAATGATATAAGAGTTTATTGCACTTTTATGAAAACTATTGTTTTAATATAATTTTTTGCTTTGTTGTAGAAATATTTGTTTAGAAAATAAGCGTTATATTTTGTATAGAAAATAAACTATTAATAAACAACAAATGTTTAAAAAAGATTAAAATGAAATCTTCTATGCATATTTCAATATATCATATCAGAATATAATTTCTTGAATGGTCAAAAACCACGTGATCGTGCAAGTTAAATTATATTTTTATTCATTTTAATTATTTCTTCGAATGAGTCACTTTAGTATTGCAAACTATCCAAATAACTTTGTTCGCCTTTATTGTTAAAAAAAAGATATTTCCTATTTATTTCATTTCATAGAATCCCGTGTTCAGAATGACATTTTTCTAGGTTTTATTTGCTGTAGTCATTAACTTATTTTTTTTTAAATCAGAGCTATTGTGAATACAATGGCAACACGATATTAAAAGCTGATTTTTTGTGTGGATAATCTCGTGTGGATAATAATATTTTTTATTTTCGATAATGGATTTTTAAAATTTTTCAACTACTGAGTTTTGAAGACACCACAAACCTCATTCCCAAAATAACATTATATTCTGACATGATAACAAAAGGGGATTAATAACACTGTTAACTTATTAATGCCTCATCGAACAAATTGAATGTGATTCTTCTCTTGTTCCTTCATTTGTTGTTAGTTTATTCGTTTCAGTAGAATTTCTTAAATTGCAACGTATTATGCATTCTGTCATCCCATGTTTATATATTTTTTTCTCTTTTTATTGCTAGTATATATTTAAATCAGGCTATTTTTCTTTACTGGGATTTACCTCCTCCCCCTTTGTTTTATTTTGTTACCATATATATATTATATATATATATATATATATATATATATATATATATATTCTCGTTTCTAATTATTTCGTTCTCTGATTTAATGTGTGCCATATATCTTATAAGGGAATCAACATCAAAATATTAATTTCAATTATGGTTTCACCATAACAATGTTAAAGTTTAAACTATAGTTTTCTCCTTGAAATAGCTGCTTTCTCTGACATTGAACATACATTTATTTAAATTCATCTGTATTTATATGCAATAATAGAACCATCCCTCTAAAGTTTTCACACAATTCTCAGGTCTCGAGTGACTTTATCTTACTAGATAATACATCTTAATGACGGCGATTTTATGGCTTAAAATAACGACATGCGGCTGCAAATATCCGCACCATTCGATCATCCTCAGTTATGAAAAAAAAAAGAAAAAAAAAGAAGAAGAAAGAAATCCTAAATGCACTAAAAGAAATATGCTTGTAATAGATTATTTGGAAGTTAACTAAATGTTCAGCACTGTTTGTCCGAATGGGCAGTTTGAGACAACTCAGTTGATTAAATACCCGGATGTCAATAACATTCTCTTGAAGTATACGCAGGTCATGAACAACAGAAAGAACACGATACTCTCCGTTTCTTTCCTCCCCCCTCTTCCCCCTCAAAAAACAAGGCCCACGACAGCATGAAATATTACTATGAAACATCTCAGCTGTCACATTTTCTGAGATGCTTTGGTGTTGGTGACGGGAAAATATCGGCATTAAAAAAAAAAAGCTCCGTTACCCACAGATGTTGCCGCTTCCTTTCTCCTCTGCAGCATCGGTGTTCGGTGGGAAAAGCGTGAACAACCCGAGCCTCGAGTTCCTTCGCGACATTGTCGTCGGGTGAAACGCACACGGGGAATGCGGATTGCTGCTTCTTTCACTTTTATCTTCTCTTGTGCGGAATTTTCAAAGAGGAAATAGTGTAATTGTCAAGAAATTGGATTCTACGGGATTCTAAAGAATATATGCATATTAGACTCAAACTAAATCCGGTATAATAGTTTTTTTTAAAAAGAAAAGCGTCGTTCAGAAATGGAACAAAATAAGGCAGTGAGATTTGGCATTAGGGATTTATTTTAAAAATATTGAGTTCTTGTGGTACGGTTTTGTATACATCCATATGCATGTCAACGTGATAGTTTAAAGTAGATTGAGTAAGATTAATAATATTTGGTATATGATTTTATAACATAAAGAATCTAAAGTGTAATTTCTTTTATATAAAAATAGCAGTACCCTCACTACATTGCTCGTCGCATAGCATATAATCTCCGCCGATACGACAGTGGCAGGTCATGTAACATCAAACAAACATAAAATTATATATAATATTTAAAAATCATCAAAAATAATATAGCCTAAAATAATATAGCCTACATTCAGAAATATTTAGATTGTTAAGAAAGTAAAAATACATGTTCATAAAAAACAATTCACAAAAAATAGCTACCGAAAAACTGTTTTAAAATTTAAAAATATAAAAATCAGTCATTCTACTCACTGTTCCACAATTGTTTACGTTAATCCTACATTTAAAGTTATATGTAAACCAAGAAATGTGTTGCGTATGTGCGTGACAGCTCCTGCTATTTGTGCATGCCCAGTTTGAGGTTTTCGCACATGTGCGAAAAAGTGCGAAGAACAGATACTGCTGTTCTACGCATGCGCAAATCATAGTAGGAAAATAATTAAAATCACAATTATAAATTACCTATTTTATTTTAATATGGTTTCAATAGTTTAAAACCTTTCCTAATAAATGCACTAAAAGATGGTTTTAAAATCTCCAATATCAATTGAGAATTTCTTGAATTTTTCTCATTCAGGCATACAGAAACTTTCTGGAGACTTCATTTTATTTTATGTATGGAATTATAACGATTACAAAATGCAATTCTGATTCCATTTGACAACATTCATTTTTCAGTCATTTAGTTTTAAAATTCTATGATCATAAATTGACTAACAGGTGTGAAAATTAAATAATAATAATCTCACAAGGTAAATAGTAATAAACTTTTTAAAAATAATTGAAGTAATAATAATAAAGTGACTAATAAGTGTGATTTACAAAAAGAAATGTTTGTTTGTGTGTGAGTGCGTGTATGTATGCATGTGTATGCGTGTGTGTGCCTAGCAGAAATAGCTAAAAGATAAAGATTCAAAAGATATTTAGATTGATATTTCCAAGAATAACTATTTATATTCCTACTTCGTTTGAAAGAATGGAAAAAAATCGTACAGAAACAAACAAATAGATTTAGACTAGCAGTTTTAGCATCAAAATTTATATTCTGACTCAGATATTGTCCCAAACATTTAAAGAAAATGTTTGCGGTTTTCTTTATTCCTTTGCTTTGTATTGTAATACTCGAGTAGCAATAAAAAGCTAACTATATTGAGAAAAATACTTGAAAGGACTATAAAAAATATTCTCACATTCTTTTCAGACAGCCTGGCTTTCACTACTTCATTTTTGAAATTATTATTCCAGCATCGCCAATACAGCCATTAAACTGGTTTATGTACCTTACGCAGTCGAAGAATGAAGGATTCTAATCATATTATAATTTCTCTATCCTCCTTTAATTTTATGATTATTGGGTACGAAGAGAAAGGCAAAACAAGACAGATAAGAATATTTAACTCCCAAGATGTTCAAATAGAAAGTAAATCTTACTGATTAATAACTTGAAAATAAGAAAATCATTTGAAAATTTTAATCATTTTAAAAAATCAATTCCCTTAAAACGGAAATAAATGCAAATATTTCTCTGTGTAAAATTTAAAATAAATAGCTCTGCATCAATATTTAAAGTAATGTTAGAGGCAAATTCTCAATTTGTACAAAGTTATATCTGGATTGAATCTGCAATTTTTCTCTCGTATTCAACTACTTAGAACAAAAAATTATTATTGCCATGCCATTTAACATGTCCGGAAAACGAGGAAACGCAAGAAATAAATACGAAATCTTCATTTTGTATATACTTATATATACGTAAATAGACTGGTAGTTTTTTAAAAAAAATCGTAATTGGAAAACCGTTAGGTTTCCAATAATAATAATAATAATAATAATCTTGCAACAAATTTATGTGACAGCTCATAAGTTTTTCCCCCCACTGATTTTAGATTTTATTTCAAAATATCTTTGATAGATGGCGTTGTGGATTGTAAACAAGTAAATAAAAAAATTGAAAATCACATCACAATTTTTCAAAATATTTTACTAAATAAAAATCGCAGAACAATATTGTCAAAATATCCACTTTGGCTTTACAATCACACTTCTTTTCATTTGAGTTTCTAGTACAATTTCTTCATTGTATTCAGTTGCGGATGCTTCCTCTTGGAACTTGCTCTGCAAACTTCTTGTTGCTGTAATACTCTCCAATAATGCATGGAACACCAATACAAGAAAATCCCTCTACTCCATAGAATACAATATTTTCAAAACTCTCCTACATAAACTTCCATTTAGCTATCTACTGCTCTTCCAAAACACAAAACACTCCATTTAAAGTTGGATCAGTCACCCCTTCTATGGTTGTGTTGCGTATTTTGATGTTTTGGATAAGTGGGGAATGGTGAAGGGTCTTGCATCTCAAAAGCAAAAGCAAGCAAATATAGGTTGCCATAAATAGCTAAATGAAAGACAAAAGTTTTCTTCCATAAAATATTTGTAGAAAACTATTTTTTCCAAAAAATATCAAGTATTTGAGATGATTAAGAAATCTATTATTGCAGTCCTACACGAGAAAAGACTTTTAGATCAATTATAGTTTTTTTATTATTTTATTACTTTTTTCTGAAGTTAAAAATTAACATTTGGCTACATTAAATTTTATATGTGAAACATTTACCTTCTAAAAATTATTTATATTATTTTTGTTCTTCAATATCTTTATTCGTCCAAATGCAAGAAGTTTTTTCCGAATTTCACAAAAAAATATTATGTACCAAATATCAAAAATGTGATAGAAATGCTTTCATGAGAATACGAAAACAGAAACCATATTCCCTCCCCACAAGTTTACTAAACAAAGAAATATTAATCAATTCATACAGAAAAATCGTTTTAATTAATGCAATACTCTTGCATAATAAATTCTTACAAAATGTCGAACATATAAAGGAATATTCCTCTTATTATTCAAATAATAATTGAAATATTCGCTTATTATTTGTAATTGGCCATGGAAATGTTTGTATTTAAAAGAATGAAATACGAAATCTGTTGTATTTTAATTTCATACAAAGAAAGGATCGCAAGCAATTGAATTTCTGAATAATTTATACTTATTTTATTTATATAATTTCAAAGAATTGCTATTATCACTTATGCAAACACATGCTGCAACTGCAGTTAATTAACTGAAATTAAATTAAATTTTCAAAAATTTATAGAAGAAATTTCAATATATGAATCGGGGAGGAGTTTTTGAAAAATGATAGTTGAATGATATATATTAATTACTTTAGAAGTTTAACGGGGTCAAGAGCTGTCACTGAAAGTAGATACAAAACAATATTACTTAGAAATTGTTTAAAACAAATAACATGCTGAATTGAAAAAAACAGTGATGTCATGCTATTATCGACTTTGAATTTTCTTCAAGAAATTGATTCTGTTTATGAGCGCGCATTCAAAATTGTGCAAGTTCCAAGCCTTTGTGCAAAGAAATATTAAGTTTTCAATAATAGATTTTAGAAATATATAATTGTATTATTTTTATTTTCAGAAATTTTTTAATTAATTTTTGAAATTTCTTTTTATTTTATTTTTGATTGCATAGTTACCTAAACCATATTTGATCCCAATTATTATAGAAAATCATATTGTATAATTGTCTGACTTAATAATTAAATTCTTTTACGGCAAATTACTACGCTAGAGAGTAAAATAGTGAAGAAAAATGCGTCAAATCAGGTAATTAAAAAGTTTTATAATGATAACCAGAACTGTAGGAAAATGGCGAGAAAAACTTTATGTATTTAAATAAACTTATAATAAATTAATTTGATGATAAAAAAGCCAAGTTTCATAAGAACGGAAATAAAGCAAAAACAAGCTGCTTTTGGTTATATTTGTTTTCTCCATCAAAATTATATCAATGTGTAGAGACTGCTTTGAGGCTCTATTTAGAAGTCTGAAAATTTGAAATTTTAATATTTATAGGAATAATCGTATGCGAGTATGAGTTTTGTAAATATACGACAAGAATGTGAAAATTCTTGGTTTCCAAAAGAATCTTTCAATGCCTTAAAAATTTAAAAAAAATGCTTGTTTTGTGACATTAGTTTTACCTTAAGGGCGAAATTTTAGTTAGGTTATAAAAATATTTACAATACCACAAATTTCTATCAAATGTGTATTATCGGTTCAAAATTTCTTTTTCAGTCGATGCTTTTTCCCCAAAAGAGAAAAATTTATAACATTGTCCATACTTGCTTTCTATTATCATAAATTTGGTAAAATGAAAAATTACAAAAAATTTTTTCAATATTAAGTTTTTCGAATATTTTAAAAATTTGTTTACGATTATCCTCTTAAAACCCGAAAACATTCTACTTTGTTTACTTACTTAATAGATTCAGCAATATTCTCATAGGAAAACCCCGAAATATTATCATTTTTAATGGTATTAACAAATTGAATGATTAGAGTATTGTGAAATGTATAGATAATTATAGAAATAAGTTGCATAATTTAATACACAAAAGCAATCTGAATGTACATGAAAACCCATAATTTTTTCCAAATAGTATCAAATGAGAATCAAATATTATAATCCGTTAACCAGAATTTTAATTATATATACTGCATATGCTGTTGTATCTTAAATATATAATTCAAAATCAAATTATTACTTATTTAGCTAACTTAAATTATAAATGAAAGGAGACATTTTATTTTCTCATTTGCTGTGAAATAGACTCACAATGAATAGTGTCTATAATGTTGATTCTGTCCCTGAATATTTTTAATAATTGAGGCATGCAAGTAAATTTACTTTTATATAATAAATCAATATGTATAAAATATAAATGAAAATTCTTTTATAGTATATTTTAAAATTCGAATTTTACACCACATATGACACATATTCATCTGAATATTAATTTATAGAATCAAAAATTTTCTCTTCCCTTTATTCTTTAGAGGAAAAGCAGATAGTATATTTAGATAAATTAAAATTAACATCAATCTGAACACGTGCTTTTGATAAGTAAAGTTTAATACGAATAAGAGAAATTAAACGAGAAAGAAACAGATATTTCATGATAAACTTTTCAGAATTTGCGAAATTTAGTACAAAAAAATTTAAAAAAAAAAACATTTTCAACATTAAATAATTGATTAAAGTACGTAGGGCATTTCATTGTAATAAATTTTATTTCTGATCTCAAAATAGTAATAAAGTTTTATCTATATTTTACTTATTACTTATCTCAAGAATGCTGGATGAAATTTCGAATTTTGTTGCTTATAAATTGGTCCTTTAATCTTAATCTCATGCACATTTAAGGAATCGGTAACGGTCAGGCCAATTTGATGCGTTTTGTTTTCTTGGGTTTATAGGTATCCACATCTATTCCTTAAATAGTCAAACTTAATAAAATTTAGGCGACATTAGCTAATTACCAAATGCAAGAAAGCTCGATTATGACTTGTTAGATGCCAGATTAGACCGTGAATTTATTAATTTTATTTCTTGTAAAGTAGCGAAATTTTGCATTTTAGTTGTTTAATGTAAAGTTCCTTATATATATATATATATATATATATATATATATATATATATATAAATTTCGAGTAATTAGTTGAATTTCATGCAACACTCACATTGTTCAAATGTTTAATAAACTAAACAACTTTTATCAGTTAAATGCGATTATTTAATTCATAAATTCCCTATCTATATTTCTATTCTACCCAGATCCTATAAATTTTGCCGTTTCAGGTTTACAATTAGCGATTGCCATTTGATTTTATTATGCTCATTGCGTATATCTCTCCGGCATTAAATTTCATAGTTTGCGAAATATTCTTCACAACAACTATATGAAAACGAATCAAAGTGTTTTGAATTTAATAATCTGACGTATAGAGAATTAAAAGGACTATTTTAATCATTTTGAGTTCAACATTTATTTAAATGTAGCTAAATGACCCCTCTTTATTAATATTTCCATTTAATGTCTTCTTAATAAAAGCCTTTAAAATTCGATATCTACTGTCTTCCTTGAGAACTCTGCTACATCATATAATGCAAACATTTTCAGAACTGAATAATTTGGTTTTATAGGGTTAAATGAATCGTCACCAGGACACTGGAAAATTGGTCTGTACTCTCTCTCTTTCTTGAAGGAACCTTTTTTTTCAACGATGACTATTTCTATATATTTGGAAAAATAATTATGACACTCAATATTAGTTCTGTCCCTTGAGCCATTGACAACACAGCTCCTAATTCAAGAGAATCAAAATGCATTGTAAAAGTTTCCACTCACAAAGATAGTCCATCTGGTACTTTGATAGGGAAATTCAGACAAATAAGTTAGAGAGCACTGTTCGCCTGTTAATGTTGGGCTTATGGTCCTTGTATATTAGAGACATTTTTTGTGTGCAACTAACAATCTGCAAATTACGATTGCTGAAGTATTGTATCAATTTCTTCATAAGAATTGCCGTCTCTACAATACCTAGAATTTTTTAAAAAATTTGAACTAGTCTATCAGCCGATGAAACTGATTGTAAAATATTTCTGAAATAGAGTATGTGTACGTATTTCTTAAAGGTATATTACCATTACAAAAGGCTTCATTCATTATTTCCAGTAATTACGTTCTGTTGAAACTTCTGGTCACGAATATCTAAATAATTCTGGCTCTTTTTGAGCCATATACATCTTCAAACATTTCTTAAGATCTATTTTAATTACCAGTTTTGAAGGAACTACACATTTTATTAATAGAAAGGATCAGGCAAAAAAACTCATTTCCTCTCCAATATAGATAGCTTTAGTATATTTAATATTTATCAAAGCATTATTAATCTGTCGTTTTCATCAATAAAATAGTTTGTGTATTCCAAGTCAATTACCATACCAAAAATATTAAAGGCAGTCAAGCAAGAGATTTTAAAAATTGTGTATCATTCTTTGATTGCCTTTAGATTCCAAGGTATATTTGTAACACAATCTCTGGAAAAAATATATGCCGATGAAAAGACCAATTTTAGGAAAGCGTTCCAAGCTCAAATACTGAAGTGATTTTCAAATTTTTAAAATATCACTTAAATTCTCTCTTAATTTTTAGACATGAGGGTATTTAATTGAAAATACCTTAAATATTTGTTCAATAATTATTGATGTAGAATATGACATATAAGCTATGAAGCTTCAAATATCCATTCTCCCGGTTTTATAAATAAATAATCTCTTGGCGTAAAATGAAAATTAGGAGTCAACATTCCAGACAGAAACTTTTGAAATTCATTTTTGAAATATAACTTTATTTTTCTTCCCCCGGAAAGGTAGATAATTACTGAATGAAACTGGCTTTCAGTGAAAAATCGCGGCCAAGATTATCTTTTTCGAGACGCACCATTTGGTAATTTCCAAGAACGGAAAATCTTAATTACAATATCCATCATTCTCAATCATCCAGAGTCTTAAAGACATTTTCTTGAAGCGCGTTTCGTGGATTAATGCATTCAGCAGCGCATTTTTTGCCTTCCTAGGAGTGAAAGTCTAATTATTTTTGGATGCTTACTTACCACAGGAGTTAATGGAGTGTTTGAGTTCTCTCCTTGGGCAATGGAAGAAAGATGCGGCTCTGCACCAGACGTGTCATTCGGTCCTTGGGCAGGCGGTTGATGACATTAATTATTAAAAATTGAACTGGCAATTCGTGCTGTGGTCAAAAATTGAATTATTTCTTTTCTAGAAATAGAAATTATATGTTTACTTTGGATAAAGAGAAACCGTCAGCATTAAATGAAACTTGTCAACTGGGTTTAGAAAAAAAAGGAAAATGTTATTGGGTCAGTTTATTTTGCAAATGATAAAAAACCTTTATTTTATTTTTTAAAGTATGTATTAATTTTTTTTCTTAACTAAAGCAATTGATTAAAAAACCCAGAAAATATTTACCAACTGTTTCAAAATGATTTTGGAAATAGAAAATTAAAATTTATTGCCGTGAGTTCACTGGCTGTAACGTTTCCTTTAACACTATGAAATTACATAATTGATTACAATTCTTATTTTTCAATTTCCCTTTTTTTTTAATTTATTGATTGTGATAAGAATTTTGCTGTTGTCATTTTTATTTTAGATTCGTCTACTATATTTTAGTCAATTCAGGCCATAAATTTACTGGTTTAATTTATTGTATTTGTATTTATCTATTCCACGCGCATTTGGTGAAATTTAAATATGTATATTTATCTATACATTTTTGTTCTTTTCCGTGTTTAAATATTCAAATTAGTAATTATTCATTAGATTATTAATTAGTTATTAATAAGTATGGGAACCAGTCCAAACTTTTAGTACGATGTCTACATATTTGTGAGAAAACTCATGACTCTTTATCAATGGTCATACTGCCCCAACAACCTCGTTATCATGAAAAATATTAAAATTCCTACATCAATATACAAGCTATGAGCTAGAAAAATACGGCAGCTCTGAAAAAAAAATAATTTTATGAAAAATTATATCACTTCAAATTTCATGTTCTTTAAAGAAATCTACATCACCCTGTTACCTTTTCAAGAAATCACAAAACATTACTGTACAGTTTATACAGGAAAATTATATCCGGAACCGTCCAAATGCACCCGAATAAACTAACAAACTAAATGATCAAATCGTTACAACAGCAACACTGGCAAGAACTGTGATTGAATTCTAAGGGCCGTCACCGGTCACGGTACAATACTTCCCTTAAGAAGTACATCCCGTCAACGATGGGAGGATTCAGATCCCCACCTATTTGTGTACCCTCCAGTGCACAGGGACCCATCCACTATGTCGGAGGAATCTCATCCACATTTTGAGGGGCCATTTTGAGTTTTAGCTCGACATATATATATATATATATATATAT
>JAOUZG010004505.1:4656462-4679125 GCA_026289955.1 Argiope argentata | reverse complement strand
GGAATGTTCAAATCCCTTTAAATGTAATGAGTATATGTAATACCCAGCCTCAACATCTCTACCGATTCCATCAATTAATTTCCCTTATTTGCTTAAGCAAACAATACCTGAAATTTCTCGCTGGGAGGTGGGGTTACCTTTTCCTCATTTCATTTCAAGGGATTTGAACATTCCACGAAGTTCTTCTTGTCCTCATTTAAAAGGGGAACATGTAGTTAATTTCCTGGCCAATTTCTTAACTATGTCTGGAAAATATAAGTGTTTTTGATATTAATTTAAGGACTTTTTCCCCAATCGTCTCTCAAATATACTTGTCTTTGTTATTTAGATAAATGAAATTCCGTTTGAAAGTTTTGGGGCAAAGATAGCCGTTCAATTTTTATCAGTAAAATCTTACCTTTTCTAAGATTTCATGAAAAGTAAGAAAATAGGAACTTGTTTACAATTAGTTATATATGCAATCAAAACAAGAAATAGAACTTTGAGGTACCGTTAGACAGCTGGCAAAATATAAATTTAGCATAAAGGGACAATTATATGACACTAGAAATATTCAAGTTCTTTTTGATACAGAGATCATTGCCTTTTACACGGATTCATCAATAGAATAGTCGGATATCGATTATTTGTCTGTTCAACCTGGCTTTCCCAGACCTTATACAGAAGTCTTATGAAGAAAGGCAGAAATATGTCGATTTGTTTAAAAAATAAGAATGTGTGTTGCATTAAATATTTTTTTATACTAAAATTAATCGATGCCTTCGATGAATGTCTCCTTAGCCATAGAGATGGCGCTTTTTTTTCTTCTTGAGATCGCAGCTGAGCTTTGAAGGTACGAAGATTATACGAACTGACAATCGATCTAAATGCAATCTAAATATACCGAAATGATTTTTGTTAAAATGACACTAAAATAAAAAAAAATCATTTAAAGAAAAGACTGGAATTTCCCAGAAGTTTATTGGGACGGTAAATTGGTACGAATTATAAATATTAAGAAAATGTGAAAAGCTGCCAATAATTTCTACATATAAGAATGGAGGAAAATGGTTGTAATTGAAGTAAGTTAGCATTATGAAATTCTTCGAGAATTGAATACAGCTATAATTATCCGATATATTTTGAAACTTTAGAACCTTTGATTTTAGAAGATAAGATCCAAGTTTTATTAATTTATAATATAAAATTCAACTTCTCTCAATTTAGAATTTAAAATTCAAATACTCTCAATTTAGAATATAAAATTCAATTTATCTCAATTTAGAATTTAAAATTCAAATACTCTCAATTTAGAATATGAAATTCAAATTCTCTCAATTTAGAGGGATTCTTTCTATTCTTCTTCCGAAACTACGAGCTTCAACAATGTTATATCAATGATGCGATGGACACATAGAGAAAAAGCACATCTTTAATATTAATACTGTATGTACAAGTTAGTGCTACAAAATGTTATGCGAATAAAACGTCAGAGCCAAATGAAATAATTTAAGAAATGAAAATTATATTCCTTCATATTATTCAAAATTAAAATTATATTCATATATTATATTCACGTATAAATATTTAATTGAAACCTGTAGCCATAGTAATAGGTGAAGTGAATTATTTTTTAAGTACAGAAGAATGAGATATTGAAACAAAATGAACATAAGTTCATTATTGAAACTTTACATGAGGAAAAGTGAAACTAAATTATCCAAATCAATGGAAATTATATTGTCCTCGATGGATGGCAAAAAGCAAATTGTACATTTTAAAACGTCTTTATATAGATCACAAATTAGATTCATGAATTTTGAAAAGAACATATCTGGAACGTTGTTTTCTTCTTGGGATAATTTATAATAGAGCATCTTTTGGGAGTTAACCAGTATTCGGAGATTCAATTCACGTTACAAAAAATTTAAAGAGTCATCTCAACTGATATTAGGACAATTAAACAATTCGTTTCTGGAAACTTACTGATTCACTGTGGTATTTAAATAAAGGACGAAACTCTTTTAATTATACTTGATGAAAATGTTATTACTGGATTTGAAAACCTCCTCACAAAGAACTTGGGAGGGAAAAATATGAAAGCCGGATGAAATGTTAATATTTGTTCTTGTAAATTTCCCCCTGGAAGAAAATTTTAATTTTAATTGCATTTATTTAATTTTTTGGGGAAAAATATTTATTCGACATTATTGGACTAGTTAGACATAATTGGGCTTGGTGGCAAACTGATTTTCCGAAGTTATATTGTCAATCACGGATTCCTTCCAAATGTCAGATACTAAACTCACATTAAGTTCTGGGAAGATGCGATTATAAATATTGAAACTTTGTATTCCAAGTTTATGGAGTCGTAAAGATGAACATGTTGAAAACTTGTGAGCATTACAGTAATTGATTTACTATGGTTTTACTATTCATTATTATCTGTTTATACTTTTTGTCCGACTAACTTTTTGTATCGTCCTTTTGAAACAAAAATGCCATTCTAACTTGTCCTTTCTTGAAGTTATTCGATTGAAAAATATAATTATTTCAATTTGAAAATTTCGATCATTCTCCATTGTAATTGTAAATGTGAAAGTTAGACAAGCGATTTTAACATCATTATTGAACTTATGCAGTATGGATTAAAATTTTTATCCCTTTTTCCAAAATCGCAAGATTGATAGGGAGGAGTTCAGTTATCGTTAAAAAGTTTTTTTCTGGTAAATGTCCTATAAAAATGAAGTACAAAGAGTAGAAAATTAGAATCTTATGTATTTTTTGTATAACAATTATCTTCAAAATTCGAATAATGAATTATGGATTGGAATCAGAATATTCCT
The DNA here is from genome assembly GCA_026289955.1 of Argiope argentata. Classification (NCBI taxonomy): domain Eukaryota; kingdom Metazoa; phylum Arthropoda; class Arachnida; order Araneae; family Araneidae; genus Argiope; species Argiope argentata. The sequence continues at coordinate 4,676,300 of JAOUZG010004505.1, read as the reverse complement.
TGACAAAATAATACTGCTCAGTTACCAAGCATGCAAATACTTTTTTTTAACAATTATGTATTGCTAAACTTGGAAAGCGAAATAATTCCTCATTACTTTATATAGTTTTTAAGTATTTTCGACATTTATGAAAATCATGCAACACAAAACAGCACTTTATTCTTTATATTCAGAGAGAATTATAACTGAACATAACAATTTTTTGAAGCAATTTATGTGCGCATCCAATAAATCTTATATTGGTTCATAGACTTTTTCTTACCACTCAATGATGTAAGATCTGCAATAGCATATTTATTGTATTTAATAAATTGATTCTAATAATTTTAGCAGGTTACCTTATTACAAATTTAAATTACATGCCACATTCTGAATATGAATAAGGTTTCTTTAAATATGCATGATGTTTTGAAAATGAAAATTAAAAAAATCGAAATGAAAATTTTACGGAAAAAAATTATTCATTAACTTCGTTTTACGATTCTGCTACATTTATGATCAAAAAATTAATATTTAATGAAAGGAAAACATATTTTATGCGACCTCTTGATATTTAAATCAAGTCTATTTCAGCAACAAATTATTATTTATTCTAAAAGGATTACATTATTGAGCTTGAAAAATATTCGAAATAAAGAGGAATTTTTATTTCAATTTATTTTATTTACTAACTTTAGAAAAGACTTAAATATTTATTTTGCGATTCTTTAGGGAAAAACTGAATAAGAATAGATTAGCGTTGCTGATGCAAAATACCATTCAGACAATCTCAAAAGCAGATTTAAGTAAGCTAATCAAATTAGAGATAAAAAATTTAGGAAAAGCATAACTTGATTAAAACAAATGAAAGTAAAGCAAGTATATACCTTATGTATTGATATTAAGATGAATTACATATTGTTGTATCACCATTTTGTTATAAATCATCATTTTTCTTAACTGAACGAGTGTTTGAAAAAAAAATATTAATGCATAAGTACTTTAAAATATGACCATACTTCTTATCATAATAAATTTCAAACTTTATCGTTTATAATTATAGACCTCATGTTTATTCAAGCCCTTTTTTTATGTCTCAAAAACTTTGAAGTGAAATTAATTTCAAGGAAATAAAATTTCATGTGGGGAATATTTTCCGCAACTTTCAATTAAATATCAGTATTTCACCTAGGAATTATAATTATCGCATATACTAAAACACATTTTTACGAATTCTTTATCCAAAATGTCAATGACTTTTTCAATCATATATTTCATCTTAACTACGTTTGAATATTAAAAAGTTTAAATTTGAGTTACACATGATACCTTTTATGACACATAATATCGTTTACATGGTATTGTTTAAATCGAATTTTTTCATAATTAAGGCTTAAAGCTATATTTATGTTACTATCTAAGTGAATAAATAGTAATTATTAATACTTCTCTCTCTCTCTCTCTCTCTGTATATATATATATATATATATATATATATATATATATATATATATATAGAATGTATTGCATACAATAATTAATAGACGTATTTGTATAATATTTCTAAAATAGTGTGTTGCAGAACCCATTACTGTTCCAAAAAGATTCCAGAATTGAAATGTCAGGCATTGATGACGCCGCAATAAAAAGTTCCAAATGACGAAGGAAAATCAAATCTACAGATCCCTTGTCCTCCTTTAGAGCGTTTCTTCCAAGTCTGCGGCAATTTGGCGAGGATTTTTTTTTCGTCCCCAGTCTATCAGGACAGCCATCTTCCAAAGAAGTCCGCTTCAGACTTAAGTGTCGGGGCCTCTCTATCAATTCCTCCGTTCCTCGCACCACCTCGTTGGCGCGCCTTTTGAAAGGACCCATTGAAATGAGAAATCCCGGCGGAGTTATGCAATGGCGCAAGTTTTCTTTCTGGCGCAAGAAATTTATCTAGGGACAGGCAGAACAAAGTTTCCGCCCCATCCCTTCTATCTCGGCAGTGACATCGGATTTTATAGGTTTAATTTTAGAGCAGACCGCTTTAGAGCTATTCGGGGAATTGCGAAATGTATATACCTTGAAAGTTGGAAGATATGGTGGCACATAACTTCTTCAGGGAACTTTCGGTGGACGAATAAATTTTTGGTTTTTCTTGAGAGCTCCTTTTATTGTTGCTTCCTTTTTCTATCAAGGTGCCGGTGATGTTTGAGGAAGGTCTTAATTGAAACAATATATCTTCCCTCTTGCTCTCTGAAATATTTAGATCTATTTTTTTTCTTGTTGTGTTACTTTCCGGAAGCTTTAAATGCCCCTTTTGCAATTTTTTAAAGGTAAATCTTCTTTGAAATTTTGTAAGTTGGAATTCATAGACAAATCTGATTAAATATAAATTTTAATCACCTTAAAAAATTAGTGGATTCTGTGATATTAAATTTAATGTTGGAATGACGAAACAATTTTACTAGTTGAGGTAGAATTCATGAATGTTTGAGTAATCGATGAAAATCTGAATGAAAGCAGAAAAAAGGGTTAAATTTTAGTTACTTTTGAATGAATGTATATTTTTATGCACAATATGCATTAAAACCTTTTTATTATTTAATACTTTTTGTTATGGAAGTGAAGATAATATTTCCATTTTCAAAGATTGGGTGTCTTAGTGTGAAAGCATAAATATAGTTAAACTAACCATATATTTGAATCTAAAGAAATATTTTCGACTTATTTACACTAATATAAAAAAAGTTACTTTTCTATAATAGTTTTCTATAAAAGTTACTTTTCTTTAAGTAATGCATAGCATTACTCGATTTGACTTAGCTGCTCTAATGTCCGCGCTTATCAGCAAAGTATGATATTTTTTCAATTCTTAAACTAAATATCATTGACCTGACTTGACAGATTACTCCATCTAAGAAAAGCAAATTCAAGATTTTATGGTAGTGGTAATGATACCAAATTAAAGTTCTTAGAAACTTCTTTCATTTTTCTATCCGCAATATTTTTTTTATTTATCAGCAAAAATGCCTGAAGTCATGGAATAGGGCAAGTTGTACCGCATTAGGAGTCGCAAAATTTATAATTGTTTAGATCGATTTTTGGTTTTAAATATTAACATTTACCATCAAAAATATGATCTTGTCATACAAATTCATTTTGGAAATAATCTAATGAGAGAGTGCAAGAGTAAAAAAAAAGATTAAAATGAAATCCGTTATGCCTATTTCAATGTATCATGTCAGAACATAATTTCTTGAACGGCCAAGCACCACGTGCTCGTTCAAATGAAATTATATTTTTATTCATTTCAATTGTTCCATTGAAAAAGTCACTTTAGTATCGCAAAAAATTAAAAAAAAAACTTTGTTTCGAATTTATTGTTTAAAAAAATATCACATTTCCTATTTATTTCATTTTATATAATCACTTGCTCAAAATGACATTTTTCTATTTGCTATAGAAATTAACTTATTTTTTTATAAATCAGAGCTTCTGTAAATGCGATGGCAAAGCATTATTAAAAGCTGTTTTTTTTGAGATACTCGTGCAGATAATAAAATCTTTTATTTTCGACTATGGATTTTTTTTTCGCCTACGGAGTTTTGTTGAAGCCACAAAACTTCATTCTTAAAACAATATCATGTTCTGTCATGATAAAAAAGTCACTACTTATCCTATCGATCAAGACGAAAAGCAGTGGGGAAAAAACCTGACTGTATAATCAATAAGAAAAAAGATGAAAAACAAGAAAAAAGTATATATGAAAATGAAGTGTTTTTAAGAAAAAGTACAAAAGAAAAAAAAGGAAAAAGAAGTAAAAAGGATTATTTTGAATTCAGTTTCTGATTCTGGGAAAGAAAAAAATAAAAGGGGGGGGGGGTAGTCTCTAGCTTAGAAGACATGTGTTTTGTGACAATTTCGACATTTTACACTATACAATCCAATTTAGAGAAACCTTATATTTATTTTTAGATAAAGCACGTAAACCTTAGCAGCATTCAGATAACGAGAATAATGACTGAGCTATTAACTTTTTGCTATTCAGTGCCGCATTATGATCTCAAGAGATCATCGTAGATGAGGTTCTTTGATGAAAGTGATTCCAAGACCAAGGACATCAGACCTTAAACCCAATATATTATACAAGAGGCCTCCAAGGACCATGTTTCTCACATAAGAAAACAGATTTATTGTTTAATTACTAAAGTTTAAGTAAAAATGTGTCTTATAGGAAACATATATTATCTCTATTCCAATTAATAATAATTCCCAAATATCATGCGTGTTGTAATTAAAGAAATAATAGTAAAAAAACAATATTTATTAACCCTTTCGTTGCTACAGCTTGCACCGTATCTGTTATTTTGTCCCTCATACCCAAGACACACTGTAACTGCTGGCAAAGTTTCTGAAAATATTTCTAGTTCAACAATTGTTGAATGTTTTTATAGTTTTGATTGAATTACTCTTATAAAAGCAATATATTTATTTGATAGATCTTGCGGATATTGCGTCATGTGACTTTGAAGGTTGTTCTATGGCATCTCAAAGAGTATAAAATAATGTGATTTCATTTGTCAAACGATCTTATCTATACTCTGTAGAGCATTTTCTGTGGAATGTTTGACGATCTTTAAAGCGTTGTTAATGCGCCCACAGGAAAAATGCATGTTCAATAACCAGCATGGTATACAAATTTGCTATAACGATACTAGTGGAATAATGTTGTTATGGCTTTTAATATCGTATGAAATTTCTTCTCAGATCACAGATCCTGGGTTTAGTCTAGAATATTTACAGTGCAAATCTCTGCTTGCACTCGCCCAATCATTATACGTTCATCGCTGTCAGCAAGACAGAAACCTTTTTTCTAATAACGCAACAAATTTTCAGATCTTAATCCATAGAACTTTAATTTTAGATAATTCAATTGTCAGTTACGGATATTGAAGTTACCTTAAAAAGTTACTTTCCTTCAGGTATGCAAACCAGTTCCTTAACTTTGTTTATCCAAATCAATTCCTTTTTACATTATTATTTTATTTTATGCTAGTGTGTAAAATGTAAAAGAATATCGGTAAAAACTTCGTTAATTGCATGGGTATGAGCAAAAACAATTCTTGTGCAGATGGGAAATTTTTATTCCTGTCTGTTATCCTAAATTCTTCATTTTAACATCTATTCCAAGATCTTTTTGCTTTTTTCGGTGAAAGGGGATATAGAATAAGCAGCCAGAATAATTTTTCTATTTGATATTAGAGCCCACTTTTAAGTAAAAGGAAAATGCTATAGTGATCTCAGTCATATTAAGGTCCCATTATTCTGTTAAGTTGTCTCTGATAATAATTCAAGACAGTAATGGACGAGGGAAAAAAGATACAACTCTATATTCCAAATGGTTGAATGTTCATTGTTGTTGTAACTAAGATTTAATCTTCACATAATTTGAAAAATTTTATACATTGTAAAATTTTTTGTACAATAGATTGTACAATTTTTTAATATTTTTTTTCATATTTCCATATTATAAAAGGTATTTTAAATATTTTGACGACTCAGATGATTTTTAAAGAGACACTCAATATATCATTAAATTCAAAGGTTCATTATTCTAAGTTTGTTAATCTATTCAATTTTTTTAAAAAAAATAGAGCGATTCCTTCTCAGTGAAAATATCAACTAATTTAATTTTTAATAACCACCAATGCATGTATGCATATGTGAAGACACAAATTGAATCATTTCATATTTGACAATTTCCTTATTTGAGATTAGTCATGTAGACTTTGAATTGAAAATCAGTTTCAGATTTCATTTAAATATTAATTGCGACATTTCACTTAAAAAAATAAATTCTTAAAGGAATAACCGGATAAATTATATATATTAATTATGAAATCAATTTACTGATTTATGACGAAATTAGCTTTAAATTGTCCCTTTTTAAGAGTAGAAGTTAATTTTTAAAAACTACAACGTAACTAGCAAGTTTATTTACAGATTGTATTTAAGTCCTGATATTGAGATAATCTTTAATTATTTGGTTTGCATACATAATTAGTTAGAAATCCCATTTGATTTTAAAGATAATTTTGTATAAAGTTGGGTTCACACGAGGCCAACTATTGTGTGCAATCGTTGTCCCTTTGCTATTGTTTCTGCACTGTCCTCAAATGAAAAGTTGAGACAACGTCATTGAGGAATTGCGATCACGTGATTTTTATGAAAGTTGGTGGAATCTCCTATTGCGCGCACTAGTTACCTTCGTATGAACCCACGTTAATACATTTTAAGAAGTACAAAAAAGCATAAAGCATAAAGACACGCTGAAATTAAATACATCAATTTCAATTCAGTTTTCTCTAGATAAATTAATTTATAACGAGTTCTTATTCATTATAATGAGATTTTCATTAAAATGAAATCAAATGGCTTCCAAATTTTAAATATTGTCATGTTTCGATTAAAGATCGCGATACGAACCCGCGACGCTAGGAGCAGTAGCCGAAAAACATAACCACAATACCAAAAAGTCGACTTCAGTATCGTAGATGTTATCTGGCTCATAAAGCTAGAACTGCAGTACTCCACCACCAGTGAGTTGGCAGAGAAGCGAACGATTTGTATTGCTCCAAGCGTTATGGCGAGTTGCTGCTTGCTTACGTCAAGTGAGTCAGATGATTTTGCTGCAGGTAGATGACGCCACGATTGTTGATCGATTAAAGGTCGCGATACGAACTCGCGACGCTAGGAGAGTAACATAACCAGAATACCAAAAAGTCGACTTCGGTATCGTAAATGTTATCTGGCTTACAAGACTAGCGCTACAGTCACATTATCAACTTCATTTTAAATAGGAAAAAAAGTTTTTTTGTAACTAAATGAATAGGAATGAAAATTATATTAAAAATAATGATAATTTACATATTTTAAGTTTGATTTTTAAATCAAATATAATTTGATGCGTTTTTAAAATATATATCTTTTTTATCAGGATCACATAAAGTTATATGTCTCTATACGTTAGATGAAGTATGAATGCCTGTGATTAAACCAGTTTTATGGATTTTGAGATAAATTGAATTATTTTTCCATTTCAGGAGAAAATATCTTATAGCAATCTTCATAATTTTAAGTAATATATGCGTTGAATAGATATTACATTCATAATAATAGATGGGATACTTCTCTAGAATCCCTGTATATATATCTGAAATTTAATGCCCACATAATTTGAAAGTTACAATCCGTTTAAAAATACAAAGATTGCAGTTTCAGTTACTCGTTGTAAATCTTAATAATGCTGAATTTATTTAATTATGACACATTCAAAAGTTGTTTCCAAAGTATAGCGAGAAATCTATAAATATATTGTTTAGTAGGTATGAAAAAGTTAGTTACAAATATATACTATTGATAAATATTTATAAAATGAAATTTTATCTATTTTAATTATTAGACTGAAAATGAAAATATATTCAAATTCTTAGATTTAAAATTAATTACCTTCATTTTTCAGATTAATTAAATTTGCAACAATGATTAGTTTCATCTTCATTTTCCTTTACTGCACAGTGGATTTTATAATGCACTAGCTCATTGTAACATTAAAGATTTGTGCATTTTGTTCTCTATATTATATCTCTCGTTTGCACACGAATAGATTTTTGTGCAGGACACTAATCTTTAGACTTTGTATTTCAAAAATTCAGAAATTTTATATTTCTGATTATTGCATAAAAATTAATTATAATAATTTTGATAACCTTAGATATTTGTAGTTATACTTAAATCGCAGTACTCGACTTTGCATTCCAGAAATTTATAATCGCTATATTTCCGATTAAAATAAAAAATTTCTCAGATATTTATAATTTAAGTTAAATCGCAATCCTCGACTTTATGTTCCAGAAATTTAAAGTCTTTATATTTCTTATTATTGAAAATTAATTCATTATAATAAATTTCATAGCCTCAGGTGTTTACATTTTAAGCTAAATGCATTTCTCTACGACCAGTTAAATCCAAATTATAGTTTATACAATTTTAGTATAAGTACTATAAAACAAATTTTGGGATTCCAACTGGTTTCCTTTATGGATCGTTTACTTTATAACTAGATAAAATTCTGAAAATCATTTCTCAGATTCAGAAAAGTTTAAAATTTGTAAAATTCTTAAAATCTAGAATTGAAATATTTTGATGGTTGTAGCACATTTTCTTTTTATATTTCGTGTACGAGAAACTAAATATTTTTCACATTAATTAAACGAGATAGTAGTTTAATTTGGAAATCGAATTTAACCCCTTATCTGCATTCAATATATTAATATTGAATTAGATATCTTCTTATTTAGAAACTAATAAAGTTAAATCATCTATGAGCCCATGGCATACTTCAAATAGATACCAAATCATTTTAAATCTAGTATTTTAATTCCTATGATTTTCTGCATTTTCACCCATTAGATAAAAATACAGTTTCTTTGATTATTAGCCCTACTCAGGAAACAAAATTGAGGTTAAAATAAATATTATGAGAAGCAAATATTCTGATAATATATTCAGTGACTAAAAACTACTGAAATCCTGAATTTTATTTCCACAAACTGAAAGTTATCTGCTTCACGTGCTAAGAAAAAAAATCTCCTAAATAATAATTAAAATAGTTTTAAGTAAAGCGTAAGTTAGAATAAAATACGAAACCTAAGGGAATAGTGGGTCCCATTAAACACTTTTGGGAATTATCCACTCAGGGCATGTGAATTAAAATATAAAGGAATTAAATATAAATATAAATTAAATTGTAAATGAATTAAAATAAAATTCTTAAAAACATTTTAAAACAAAATATGTTATTTAAAAAATTTAAAAATAGATATCATTTTTAAAATTTTCTAAATATTCCAGACATTTGTAAGTTTTTTTTAATGTTTTATTATTAACCAACGTGAATTAGTTTGGAACAAAACGTTGAATAATTATGAATAATTTTAAAACCATTTTTATGCACACTTAATAAATTTACATACATTTTTTTTACTGAAATTGATTTTAAACGAGCTAAGAAAACTAGAAACATAAAATGCAGGGCTTATTAATAACGCTATTTTCCTTTGATGTTTCTCCAAAGTCATTATTGTCAATTTCATTTAATTAATTCATTCTTCAACAACTAATCTAGAAGATCTTAAAGATATTTAAATCTAATGACAATATCATTTTGAGAAAAGTAGCTAAAATGTACTTTCTTTTTAAACCTTTACGTATTTATTTTACTGAACAATACAATTAATAACACTTTTTTAGTTGATTATAAACTTATATTTTATGAAGCAATGAAAATAAAATTGCAAGTTTTCGTCCATTTTTGTCTATTTCAAAATCACCTTTAATTTAATCGTATAAATATATTTAGCCAGTCTTTTGCATTTTGTATAATACCAATTTACTTTACTAAATGAAGATAAATTATATATGGCGTTATTTAATATACATCAGTTACGTATTTCCATTTATTGTATAGAAAATCAAATAAAGTAATAACATGAAAAATCTCAGCTATTCTTCGAAATTTTAGAAAACCTTTATGTAAATTTCATGGGAGTTTGTAAACGAAAGCAGCCAAGTAAACACCCAGAATTAAGATTTTTAGAAGAATCAACTTTAAAAGTGCATTAAATTAAAACACTTTCGGCCCAATAGTTCTTTCAGTGGAAGCGTCTACGCAGGAAAACTCGAATTCCTGAGCAGAATATTCCCAGCATTTTAAAACATTTTCAAACAACGTTTCCTTGTGTGATTAGGTTACCGGTTTTACTTAGCACGCCCAATAAGCAATCTACGCTTCTAAATTAATGTTATTTTAGTTTTGTTCCTTCCTTTTGGCGAGGGCTTACGTTTAACCTGTTTGCCGCAAAGTTCTCTGAAAACCTCTCCGCAAATATTTCTTAGTTTGGAATTCATTTCTCATGACTAATCCCGAATGAACAATTCGCGTTTCGGCTTCGTCTGGAATAGAATTTTCTCAGGACAGCTAATTAGTCAAGCACCTCTTTAACAGGGAAGAAAAGGAAAAAGGTGCTACATCACGATAGCCGAGGCCGCTAATGAAGAAATCGAACGGATTTCAGGAACTCTCAGATCTTATGCCAGATCCATGTTCCTCGTGAATAAGTTTGAAGCAAGTTGTTTCGGAGAAAGACAGATGCGATGATGGGTGGAATGAGGAATGAAGAAAAAGATGAAGCGGTGAATGCGTGGAAGAACGAGTTTTTTTTCTCCTCCAGCACTGTTACAGTTATTTTTATACAAAATGTTGGCAGCAAATGTATTCAGATGACAATATGATACACAGGATTTTATACATTTTGTACAAATTGTATTGAACAAATGACGATAATCACTCAGATTTTAAATGCGATTTATTGCTATATTTCTCAAACGTTCGAGAATTTTGTGTCTTTACGTACAATCGTTTCACAACTGCTAAATAAAAGTTATTGGATTTTGATACAATGTGTTTGTGAAAACACTTTAAAACGGAAGCTACGACATCAGTCGTCATCATTCCGTTTAAGAAGGAACGGAAGTCTGCCATCAATTCAAGAATCTGTTGGTAGATGGCGGATTTGTTTTAAAGTAAGAAGTTAAGATAATACTGTGATTTATCAAGCATTTATAGAATTGATGAATAAACGAACTAAATGTGGTACGACTTCGAAAAGAAAACTCTAAAAAACATTAGAAATCTAATAAAAGAGAACTTGCGATTTTTAGATTAAATTTTGAAGAGAATTTCGAACTTTCATACGATGAATTCGAAGTTGAAAAAAGTTGATAAAGATTTAAAATCTCCAAATGAATGCACGAATAAGAATATGGTATAAATTTAAGATATCAAATTTTTTATTTAAAATGAATTCTACAATGAATACTTTAACAAATATGAAACATAGATACCAATATTCAAATATTGAGGGAAGCATTGAAGGCTATGGAATTTAGAATCAAAGCTTTTTGGTAAGATTTCTGACTGTTTGGATTTATGAATAGTTCAATAAATTTAATCTTTATATTATGTTGATAACTTTCAATGCATAACACCACATGTTCACGGAATCTATTAAGTACAATAAAAAAATGTTTAACTTAAAAAAATTACAAATCAACTAATAAAGTGTTCATTGCTGATTGTGTAAAAATGTTTGTTTCTATTAGATATATTAAAGAACAGATATTTCTAACATCCATATCTTTGCGTAGATGATGATTCTTATTTTTCACCCATTCAGAAATATCTAATCCAACGACAAAAGAAGGGAAAATAGTTTTATTTTTTATTTAATATTTCATCAGGAGTGAAACGCGTCTGTTGCAATTCTACAAAACAAAGAATTAAAAACTACAATACCAAATTTGGTGCGAATATTAATGTGCAGGAAAAAGAGCTTTGGGCCAGTTTTCTAAGCTTTTTTCAAATTTTCTTCGAAAATTTTGCCAAATTTTGGGATTTTTCTAAATGATTAAAAGCCGATTACTATGCTAACATCATTTAAATCACTTTAAAGTGCAATAAATTATTTTTCGGAATATATTAGTTTACATAAGCATAAATTTTAATTTCCTTTTTATATGTGGTAATTATCATTTTATGCTCTCAGGTCCCTTGCAATGTTTGTAATTCTCAAGACAGAAGAGAAAAGAAAAGAAAAATGTCGTAACTCAGTACCGAGCAAACTTTTTCCTCAAAAGTTTTGAAAGAAAATACTCAAATTAAATTTGATAAGGAAATAAATTAGATTGAACTAACGCAGATGTGTCAAACATTGACTATCAGAAAAAGATGCTCTGAAAATCATTTAAAATTCAAATTTTTTGAAACACTTTTTATATATTTAAAAATAGTTTTATTATTGTTAAAACTAAATAAAAATTATTTGAGATAATTTGAAAATTTACCTTTTTGATATAAATTGATATTTAAATCTAATATGTTGAGTCTGTCAGTGTATAATAAAGTAAAGTAATAAAGAACTGTCAGTGTATAATAAAGTACAATTGTAATGATTTTTAACCGTAGAAGATGGAGTGATTTAAGTGTTAATTTTTCGATATACCATATAAAGGAAAATTCAGATACTGTATATTTAATTACGTATTGTTTTCCATTAAACTATAAAGTATCTGCCTGACGTTAGTAAAGAACTTAAATGCAAAGAAATGCGATCCGTCGTAAAGTCAAGATCTTTAAAAGCATGTCTAAATGCAAAATATAAATCATAAAATATATTATTATTATTATAGTTATTTTCATGTCTTTAGTGAGCTGTACAGAGATGCAACTCATTATCGTGAAAGGAGTCATTAATTCTCTTTTAATTAACATGCCATTAATGGAGTGAGATTCCATTTACTTTACTCACTGATTGCTATTCCTCTTTCACTGCCATTCTTCTTATTTTCGATTAAAGCATTGAATTAACAAATAATGCGCAACAATATTCTCTTATACTTAAGGAGTCAAGTATTACCCGAGAGTACAAATAAAATTCAGTGGTTTACAATAGCACTTAGACTCGCAAGTTTATTTCTTAATAAATATCGCAATGCTTTTATGCATTAGCTGAGTTTCCAGGTGGTTTTTTTTATCAATGCGAATACCTTAAGCTGGATTTAATATGCAATATAAACATGAGAGAATCTTGATTCTGCGTAATCTGTAATGAAGTTTTCTCAAAACAGCTAATTATTCAAGTTTGTAGTGAATGCCAACCATAAATATTTTATACCTTTATAAATCGTCTACATCATTGTCATGAATGCCAATCATAAATAACTTATATCTTCATAATTCACATGTACCTATCATAAATCTTATACCTCATTTATATCTAAAAATCATATCTATATATCGTTCATCATTTATATCCATCATGAATCATTTATATCTATCATACATCATTTATACCTATTATGAATCATATAAATCATATCAAATATCGGTGAACTACAGAATTCGTCGAAGCTGTTATGACGTTAGCGTTACTCATCATCAGAGTATTAACTCGAGAAGCTTCTAAAAAAATCTATTATTTATCTTTTCTTTTTGGGACCCTCTCGAGCACTGTCCTGGTGAAGCATGTAGTGAGAATTAAATGTTTGATTTCTTTATTCAAATTGTAAATAAAGTTTTTTTTCTAAATATGTTGCAACGATTGGAGTACCAGCAAAATACATGCAACCCGAATTACGACAGATTTTTAAACCAAAGATTCATTATCAATCCTTTAAATATCAAAGCTAAAATAACCGAGACGCATGAATTATGATTCATCATATTATTATTGAAAGTTATTAAATATTGATCATATGAGTGCTGGATAGTGTTCCACAAGTACTTATGAGTTGTCATTATTGCCATTAATAATTTTGGTGTCAAGCCCTAAATAATAATGGCATAGCTATATTAATTTTTCTTAAATGTGCTAGATACCTGTATGCAATATTTTTGTATAATATTTATCAAATTTGCTGAATTTGACTATTATCTAAGAGTACATTATGTCGTATTTTCGTTACAATCATTAAATGATGCTATTTTTTGAAATTCAGTTCTTTAAGCTAAAAGCTTTTTGATTCAATATATGACAATCAAGGATTTTATGTTATTTCTATTTTTCTTATGTTGGAATATTTATATAATTAAAAGAAGATTACAAATTTCAAGGTCAAAAGGATTCTTACTTTAAATGCAATAATTTTGTCTCGTTATTTTATTAGATTGGATATAAAGATGCATCCTGTTTTCTATTATTATTAAGTAGAATTGATTAAAATATGCTGCAAACAATTTCCTAGTAATAAATGCACTACTTGGACAATAGATTTTTTGACATATCATACGAAGTGAATTCGTATTGAATACGAAGTTCGCATGACTGAAGAGTTTGTGAAAAGGGAACGCAAATAACTATCTATATAATTTAAAGCTTAAAGAAAGATTTTGAATATTTTCCTCGAATAAATAGCAGTTATATAGGCGTTTAAAAAATTAAATTGATTTACAGAGCAGTATGACAAGAAGAGAACAAGGTTTTAGAAACTAACTGGGGATCACTATTTCTGGAAAGGTTTTTAACAGAGAACTAAATAAAAGTCCCATCAATCGAAGTAAGCAGTACAGGCTTGATAAAATTTAAATTTCCAATGGAATGTTCCACCATTTCTGGAATAACAGACTGCGAGCTGTATATATCAAGTTGTTTGTCGGATATTTTAAATTTTATTTAAAGAGCGTTGAAAGTTTGTTATTAGTTCTGAGTACTGCGTGCAACTATACCTGACATACAACGTAGAATTTCTAATTTTGTTTGTTTATGCAAGTGTGTTGTTCTTTTAAATCTAAAATAAATAGGCCATCGGGAATGGGTAAACTTGCAAAACTTTATTTCGTTAGATTTTTCCTGCAATTAAACAATCAATTCATTGGCTGCAAATTCTTTGTGCTAGCGACTTCATTTACAACAACAAAATTATTTCTGCATGCCTGAATACTATTTGAATATTTTGAAAGATTCTTTCTATATAATAGTCTTATATAATTGTTATGGCGTAAAAGAATTAAATATCTAACAATGTGAGCAAAAGGGAAAACACATGTCTAAAGCAATAATTTTTGTAGTATATACTATAGAATGACCAATGTATATAATATGTACAAAGGACTTTAACCTTAAACAAACACATTTTTTATTATTGTAAATTAAAATAAAGCATGCATAAAGCTCTAAATATATCGTCTTCTCAGTTTTAAATTAGTTTCATTGATCAACCCTAATGAAATTGTAGTTTAAAACTTGTTACAAAATCTAATAGATTGAACTATCGGTTTAATTATTCATTCAAAGATTAATGCATTGTTCCCCTCATTCATTTGAAAGATAGACATTTTTGTTATTATAGGTAACAAATGACTTCACCAGATGTTTTAAAAATTAATGGCTTTTGTAGTGTAAGCACCATAGATTCAAAGTATTATTATTTTATTAAATATCGTGTAAGTTAAATATGTATTTAAACTAGAAAATGAAATGAATAAGCACTAAACAAAACGACTCTATCAATCTAAACAAAGTATAAATTATAAGAATACGTCGATAATAAATTTAGAAATATATCTCAAACATGGGAGAAAGAAAAATGAAATGATTTCTAGCATTGAAGATGTATAAAAATTTGCTTTATCCTAGTATTTTTTCGAAAGTTTTTATGATCTATTCCTTGAAAATATTGGGATGTTGAAATAGTTCTCACTGGGTTTTTTTTGAAAAATAAAGCTTTATTTTAATAAATACTTTAAAAAAAATATGTTACTGAAAATAATGTCCATTACTGGCCATTACTTTACCCCACCTTTCTGGCGGCATTTGAATTTTGCATCTCAAAATAAATGCGTCTTTTGAGGCTATTCAAAAGTACCCAATTTTTGGCATCTTCATATGAAAAGAAGTGCTGTTCAGCCAGGCCATGCGTCAACGATCGGGACCAGTGGTAGTCTGAAGGAGCAACGTCCAGTAAATACGATATTAGGGGAAGACCTTCCTACTTAAACATTAGTAAGTGGGTTTTTTACTGGTTTTTTAGCATGTGGGTGAGCCTTGTCATGCTGAAAAATAATTTTATCGGGTGTATGTTCATATAGCGACCATTTTTCTTCAATACTGGGCATAATCAATCCAAATCTGTAGCGCTCTCCAGTGATAGTTTCATTTGGTTTGTTCATCTCATGATAAGCTATACAAAACTGATCCCATCAAATGCAGAGCTGAAACTTGGAACCGTAGATACGTGGCTTTGCTGAAGATGTTGATGCATGGCTGGGTTTAACTTACGATATTCTAAGCCTAGATATACAGTAATGTATCAATTTTTCATCGCCAGCTATAATAGGATCTAAAAATTCCCCCCTTTTATGTCGTTAAAGTAGCTGAAAAGATGCCACACCTGAAAAGATGCCGTTTGATGTTCTTCAGCTTCAACTCGTACAGCCATCAATGGAATTGGTTTTGAGTCCTTCCCCGTGCTTTCAATCGTTTCGAAGAGGTTATGTGATCAATTTCTAATGATCATGCAAGTTCATCTCACTCTCGGGATGACTCTTCATGAAGTAGTGCTTCCAATTATTTGTCTTCAAACTTCTTCGGAACGCTACAGCGTTTTAAATCTTCAAGATCAAAATCATTATTCTTAAAGCATCCAAACCAATCTCTACGAGTTATTTCTGACAGAGCATGGTAACCATAAGTCTCAACAATATTCAACTGCAAATTTTGTTTTCATTAAAATAATTCAGTAAAATTCCCTGCAAATATTCTTTTTTGGCACGAAATTTGACATATTTAAAGATGTGAAAAACGAAGTTATTAGCACTTAATCTAAATACATACACTGAATTTCAAGCTTGCTTACACTATTTGTAAATAGATGCGTCACTGTCATAAATTAAAGCAATCAGTAGCGCTAACGACATCTTTTGGTAAAAAGTGAGAACTTATAAGAGTTTTTAGAACAATAATATATCTCGTAGAATCTATTATCTGTTTGAAAATAGTAAAATTAGGTGTTAAAGATAAAGAAAATTTTAGAAATTAGTGAGCTACCATATTAATAATTGTAATATATTTTTAGTTTTGAATGAATGGCAGATTTATTTTTTTACGTAAAGTAAGTTAAATTATTAATCTCTTAAATCCTTATTACATAGCTTTGTCACATCAATTACTATTATTTAGCATCTTTCATATGCAGGAATAATGGATTCAAGTATGTATGTTACAGTGTAAACCCAAAATCAGTCAAAACTTGAGGTAACTAGGGAAAAAAACGTGTTAACTGAAAGCGCAAGGGAAAACACGACAACTCTAGATAGAATCCATTTTTTCTAGTTATTTTAGGTGTTATCCAGTTAAAATACTTTGATTCTGGATTTCTTGTTTGTGAAATTTGAACAATGATAAAACACTCCCGACTTTGAAAGAGTAATCAATCGACACAACACTCAATAAATAATCGAATAAAACTGGAGAATATAGCAAGCAAACAAGTTATTAGATTTGCCAGAAGTCGACTCGCATTTAATAACCAAATAAGACCGAAGAATATAACACTAAGAGAGTGATTAGATTTGACAGAAGCTCAAAATTTTGTTAATAGAGTATTAATACCATTATTAAAGAAGACGTCAAAAATGATCAAATTTTGGACATCTATCCTATTACTAACCGAAATAATAATTCGTGTTGAAAAATAAGATATAATTAATAAAATATTATTTTCAGTAAACAATGCCCATTTTATCAGCATAAAAATGCTCTCTGGGTTTGCAAATGTTTTAAAACCATTTTAAGAATATCCCCATTTAAATGCACTTTCTGCTCATAAATGGGGATCTTGTATATGTGTACTTTCTGGATATAAAAAAAAACATCGTAACTGTTTTGTGCTCAAAATGTAGCAATGCAACTTCATTCTAATTCAAATTTTATAGTTTGAAATAATCACTTGAATTTATTTCATTTTTCTAAATTTATTTTCCTATAAGCTTTACTATTCATTTTATTAACCGAATCTAAAACATTTGAAAAATGCACTGAATTATGAATGTTAAATTCTTCAACGAATGAATTGCATTGAAATATTTATAAGTTCTCTTTCAAAAATTATAAATACATATTACATCGAGAAAGACGCAAAGAACTAATGTACGGAAACTGATTTAGCAAAAGCATCTCACATTTCATAAACACAATATCAATTGCTCAGTTTTTCCAATTCAATACATTTTCGCATATTTCTGAATAAAAAGTATTGCTCTTATTAATAACCTCCTACTGCTGAAGGAATGATGCGGAATTTTCCTTGCTTCGCCAAATTTAAAAATTACATTTAGAAACAAGCTTTGGGAAAAAGCACTCCTACTGTGATCAATTTATTCTGCATGTGGACGCTGCAATAAACAGAATGCGAAAGTTAAGGGAGAGTTAAAAAAAATGGCTCCAAGAATAAAATAAAAATTGCGAATATACGAAGGAATAATATTTGCATTTCGGCAGCTCGCACGGATCAAACTTATTTACCATAATTTGAAGACACTGAACGAATTTGAAAACAAATATATCTCGAATAAAAACTTTTAAACTCGTCGCTACCAATTGGGTTGTGCGAAAATTGGAGTTTGGCACCTTTATCGAGTTTGAATAGCTATGAGGGATGAGAAGAATTTTAAAAAGAACGCTGCTATTCTTCCTTTTTCTTCCAATGAAAGAAAATAGCGTCTTAGGCGATTCGGGAGAATATCGGAAGAGAATTGTATATAAAAAATTCGGGGGAGGCTTCGAGAGATAGAGTGAAATGAGGAAAGCTGTTGCCAGCACAGAGAAAAAAATGCTAGTTGCCAATGAGCTAATTATCCAAGGGTGAGATCAACTTTGCGGGAAATGAAAGAAATTATAAATGTTTTAATAATTTCATTCCGTGTGATGCTATGCGTAGATGAAATTTTTCATACTACAAATCAAATGAATGTTAGTTTTTCTTTTTGATCCTTCTTTTCAGTTTTATGTTCATTCAACATTCTCTTTTTAATTAAGGAATGTGAAGTATCTTGTTTTCTCAAATGTGTTTATGAAAAGGCCAATAAACCAGTCACTAAAAACAATTTTTCAGTTCATTTTGTGAAATATTTTAATGTTGAATATTTTCAAAGAATACTTCGAAAAAGATATGCTATTTTTAGATTTAAAATGACTACTGGTATCTTTATAGAATAATAAACGTCAAATAAGCTTATTTTGGTGAAAAATAATTTATATATATATTTACAAAATACTAAAGAAAGGGTTAATTAAAATACTCTAACATCTGAAATTTTCATCATTTACTTAGTATAGTTTCAAAAGTTTTTAGAAACATTATTTTTTAGAAACAATATAATATTTATAAGTCAGGACAGAAAATTTAAAATTGTCTCTAATTATGGGCTATAACAGAATTATTTTACTTAAGGATAAAAGTTCCATACTCTGTTGTTAATAAGTATTAATCATAATAATCAATTTTTATTTTAACATTTGAATATAAAAGCCATGAACATGCTTTCAATTCTAAAAGAGCAATATAGTAAGTACTGTATTCCAAGAAATTCTTACCTATTATTAAATAGATATATTTATATCAATAGGATTTTCATATTCTTAATTCTAACAATTATTGTGAAAATAGATAGATAACAAAGAAAATGTAAATATTTTTACAACTGTCTTTTCTACAGGGACTCTTTCTTTTTCTTTAATTCGTCTTAAGTATGGTTCCCTTTATTCGTATATTATAGGATATATATGCTTTTCTATATACATATTATGCATCATTTTATAAAGGACCTATCAGATTGTTTCGAATATTATGAAAAATATTATTTTTATTATTATTTGAAAAAGAAGGGACAAAATATTTGTATATGATAGTTTAAAAAAATTAAATAAGGAAAAATAACTTAACAAAAGAATTGCAAATAATAAAAGAAAATGAAATCTACGATCTTAAATTTAAAGTTATCGTGCGAGAACATTATTGTTTTAAATCATGATTTATCTTAACTAATTTATATCATTAACCAATTTAAACCAGTTCGAAACAATCACGAGACTTCTCTATCGGTCTCTATTCATCGCTCTTTTTCTCTCTTTATATATATACACACACACACAAATATATATATATATATATATATATATATATATATATATATATATATATATATATATATATATATATATATATATGTGTGTGTGTGTGTGTGTGTGTGTGTGTGT
>JAOUZG010004505.1:4620474-4656062 GCA_026289955.1 Argiope argentata | reverse complement strand
TGTGTGTGTGTGTGTGTGTGTGTGTGTTGTGTGTGTGTGTGTGTGTGTGTGTGTGTGTGTGTGTGTGTGTGTGTGTGTGTGTGTATTTGCCAGCTTTCTTTCTTGCCAGCTGGCAAATAAAGCTTTGAAACTCGA
This sequence comes from Argiope argentata, assembly GCA_026289955.1. Taxonomy (NCBI): domain Eukaryota; kingdom Metazoa; phylum Arthropoda; class Arachnida; order Araneae; family Araneidae; genus Argiope; species Argiope argentata. The sequence continues at coordinate 4,655,927 of JAOUZG010004505.1, read as the reverse complement.
TTGATTTGAGATAAAATAATAGTTATGATGGCATAGTTCTTTGTAAGCCTTTTAAAAACGTATCTGCTGTTAAGGAATCATACATAATAATAATGCAATACTAGTAAAAGCAGGTAAAATATGTTTACCTGTAAATTTCGGAGTCATAAAAACATCCTTACCAAAGCAGCAGCATGTTCTCACATAATAACGCCATTTGAAATATTACCAACGAATATTTAAAAATCGTATAAATTGATGAGATAATTTTTCCCAGGTATATGCGTTTTATATTTATCCATATTGACTTTATACGAAAAATAAATATTCCACAAGCAAAAAAGTCCCCTCAAACCACTTTCCCTCTGAGGCAGCAACGTCTCTCAATTACGCACCGTATACATTTAGCTTCCGCCCATACACACAAAATAATACACCGGAATAACTCTAAGAGTGCATTATAAAACAGCAGTGATGAATAAAACATGCTGAAAATTCCATGTACTTTCTCTCCTCGGTAATACCGCGGCATTTCACGGACCATGTTACTTTCACTTTCTGAATTGCGTTCTCTGGTCTTTTCGTTTGCCTCTTTATTTGCTGGGGCGTTTTTCTGCATTCCGGCAGCCAGAGTAAGTGATATTCGGGCGGATATAAATGCTTTATTTCCTATTTCAACCTCGAGTCATCACATAAGAAATTTGACTACTCTGAAATTAAAGAGCAGCTCTTTTTGGTTATTTATTCATGACGTCCGGATGAATAATAAAAACGCAAGCCGCGTGCTGACATGTAAAATCCATTCTTATCGCAGCATCTTAGAAAATATTGATCTGCATCGGTGAAAAGAAAATTCTCCTGGTTCTCTTTTCTAAATAAAAATTCCTCGTATTTTCCTTGCTATTATTACCGTTATATTAGTAATAATATCCACCAAATTTTTATTCATAAAAATTTATTCAACACGAATTAACGCCATGAGAGTGCGATATGTGTGCTAGATTATTTTAGAAATCTGTCAATTTCATATTGTTATCCCATTAAAAAGCAATAGGAGAATTTTACCAATTAATATACTTCTAAGTTGCTGTTCATTTGGTTCCTGTAATGAAAGAATGCCATAAATAATTTCTTAGTTTCCTACATAAAAACCTTTTACAATTAGGCAGAGTGATTTCATATTATTAATTTTTAATTACACTAGAATTATATCAGTTTTTTTTGCAGATACATTATTTTTGTCTATGTATATAAATAATTCCTCTTGAAGCATATTAAATTTCAATTTAATTTAAATAGTCCTTAATAAAAACATCGATGAAATAATATTCCTTTGTTTTAAACAATATTGCTTGCAATGAATTTACAAACATTAGAGGTAAACCATAACCACGGAGCACATACAAATTTTTGATTAAAACCCAAAAAATTATTTCAAATTTTTTTATGAAATTCAATGCATCACAAACTGGATCGTTACCAGCTATGGATAAGAAATTGTTCTTTGGATTTTAGGTACTAAAAAATTAAAGAGTTGATATAAATATACATGTTTCAGTTTGTTGGATCTGCACTAGGTGATTTAATATTTATTCTCTTTGATATAATCACCCTACTTTGTTTTATGATCAAGTTGTTTAATTGAGGTCAGTTTTTCTCTTTTACTTCTATGTGACATTGCCATCAATATGCAAACAACAATAGTCTAGAATTCAACTATTTTTGTTTGCATTTTGATGATATTGATATTGATATTCAACGTCTAGAATGCTTTTCTAAAAAGCATGTTATCGTTGAATATAAAGGTGTGTTATCGTTTCTACATTTATGTTTAATGTCCGTGAATATCACTAGTCAAAACAAAAATGAATATTCTTAGCGATTGTTTTAATAATGTAAAGTTATAACAAATTTGATACGGGGGAGCCATGCTGCCTAAAATTGAGGTAAGCCCAATATATTTCTTTGGTATATTTGAAAAAGTGAAGTCAAAATACCTGAAATTAAAATGCTTTATTTGAGACATATTCGCTTCTTAAAAGAAAAATATTAAAAAAAAATATTTATTAGATAATTGACTAGTTGGAAATAATTAAATGCAATTGTGACAGAGGGAAGATATTATAGAATTGAAACAAATAAAATGAATAAATCTGATGCATAAAATATGGAAATGGATATACTTTTTTTGTATGCAAAGTCAAAGAATGTGTTTCAGGAAATAATGCAATAAAATAAAAAAAAAACATACAATTCATCCAAATATTACTTAATAATGGTTTTTAAAATATGTATTGCAGAAATAACTCTTAACAATTAATCTCAGAAGAAATATTATTTAAAAATTGCTCCTAAATATAAATTTTTCTAATAACCAAATAGGTGAAGATTTGTAGAATTAATTAAGGTTTTTAATTTGAAATTACTTTTATATACCAAGATAAATACAGATATTAACTCCATAACCATTCCAGGTGCAGAAAATAAACGAAGGATGAAAAAGAGAGTAGCTATTCATTGTACTATATATTTCGGAAAATATCACACAAGCACACTGTTTCGGTGTAAACAATGCACGCTCTCTACTCCAGACTAAACACAGGCGACATTGAGTATAAAAATTATGACAGGTCTATGAGCATATAGACCAACCTACCCTAAACGTCTGTACAAGGTCTGCTTTGAAACTGTCGTACCAATGGCAAAAGAGAGCTGACGAAACAGGTCTGATAATGTGCTCCGTCTGTGTCTTTTGACTGTAACTGCCAAATACCGGTCCTTTTTGTAACTCGAGGGTGATCTGTGTTGCAACGTCTACTCACATTACCAACATCTTGGAATCATTACCAAAGCCTGGTTGGTTGGTTGATTAGGGTTTTCTTACTGAAGAGCCATATCTGACCATGATTCGCCAAGCAAAGCCCGGATATGACATTCTGAGCAATCCTGGATTCAACTGATACTTCCAGCTGCGTACTCCCATATTCCAAATGGCTGATAAATAAAACATAAAAAATCATGCAAATGCGTCCTTTGTGTCATAATTATGAGTTTATTGCACTGAAAGGCTTATAAAGGGCTTGGGAAAAATTTTACTTCTTTGCCTGTATTCCTAAAACATCATTCTCTTACACTCCCGTCATTGTGACGTACTATCTGTAACATCTGGTGGCTTCCTGTAATTTGCATATGATTTTCGATGATGTGTGTAGTCATTTTACGTGTGATATAAATATTTTAGAATCCGATATCCTATGTGATTCTGAATTATTATTAATTTATGGACATGGGTGTATCTTATTTAATTATGCGCGTAGAGAATGTGAAAGGTGAACTGATCCCTGGTTGAGATCACTTTTGGAGGTTCATTGTATAATGAATGTGTTTGATTTGGAGTTCAGTCCAAAGATGTTTGCCTTCGCCAATCTCTGCAACTCTCATTTTTTCAAGGATTTGCGACAACAATATTAATGTAGAGCAGTCAATATATGTTACAAAAAAACATCTGAAGGATGGAAAATAGAGTCATCTTATACTTTGGATAAAAATAAAGGATTCTTCACTGATATCGATTTAGTTCTATCACTTTATTTTGAATTCCTTAAAGAGTTATTTTTTTATAATCATTGAAAATGCAAATAATACTTTTTCTTTATACATTTCCGTTTTCCCTTCGTTCATTCAGAAATTGTATGCAAAAGTTTGAAGCCATTATAATAAAAAGAGCCGAAATATAGATTCATGGAACATCTTTTCCCGTTGATGAATAATATGATTTAAAAATTTCGTCTAACTTAAGAAGAAATCTTCGAATTCATTTTCCCTCACCCCACTCCAACATAGATATCATTCCTTTATTCGCAATTTATTCATCATTGCCTTTAAATGAAACTGAGCTGAAATGGCTGGCATACATACATTAATAAACTGCTTTTTCTGTGATTTTTACATTGCAAAAATTATCTAATCATGCTGCATATCATGGCAGCAAAACCTATGAAAAATATGTATAACGTTTCATCATGGAATGGAAATCTTTAGCCAGTTCCATTCTTAATATGTTTCCATGGAAAAGTAATCTAGACATTAATTACTTATTCAAGGGTTTCTTAAACTCAATTCTGATGGGATGTTTCCTTTACTGTGGATTTCATAGCAGATTGAAAAAAATATTCACACTGAATATAATAAATGCTGCATTTTCTTTTAAATATAATGAAATCAAAGTAATTTTGAAACTGAATATTGAAAATGCTTTACATAATTATAAGCCATAATTGAAGCATCCTTTTACCAATTCCTTCTGTTCTGGGAAATTTATAAATGATATTTAAATGCCTTACAGCTGTATAGTGAAACTCGGAAAATATGCTTTAGATTGAAACATTTCGATGCGAGCCACTTTAAACGAAACATTTTCCAACGCAAAGCCGACTTCTCCATTTAATTGCACATTGATTCCAATGCTTGACAACAATACGTAAGGTTTTGGATTACAATGTTGACAGCCGGCAAAGTCTTGGACAAACTTAATGAATTCTTGCTTCTCAACTTTCAGTCAGGTAATAAGGTTGCTCCTCGGCTTTGGGTTAAGAATATATATGCAAATGACAATAAGGAATTACACCAACCTTTCTATGCCAATGACCGCCGAACGAGAGGAGAATCTCAAAATTCAGAAACTTAGAATTGGACAGAGCTTGTGATCCTAAGCTCTAATTGCAAGAGTTTGATTTGTACAACAGATTTAGTGTTACTTGTTCAATGCATAAGTCTGTTCAAATAATAAAGGTGGAATTCAAACTGCGACAGGATCATTTTCTCCTTAAGCAGATATTAGATTTCTAACTCCACCGCTGGAAAATCTATTCATCTAACATATAAAATTGAATATTCTCAATTTATACTTTAATGAATGCTAATATATTTCAATTAATGATATAGTTAGAGTTATATTCTCTTTTGATACTGCAATTAGTGCTGTTTTTATTGGTTTCATTATTTTAATAATATTTATGTAAAATGTAAACATTGTTGTCTGCATTTAACTGCACTATAATGAGAATGTAAGAAACCATTTATTATGCTCTAAATTAATAGAAGAATTAGAATGCGTTACGTTTTTAACAATTAATGTTTTACATTCGATTCTAGTTTTGGGATATTCATTTAAATGACGGTCATTTCCTCTTAAAAAAGGGACATTGGGCTTGTTTCTCATTTGAAATTTTTAATTATCTCCAATAACTTTGAGACAAAATCGAAGTATTGAATTGTATATACAACGTTATTGCGTCGTTTTGATACAAAAGGTACATTCTGTACAATTACTCTATATGCATTATAAACCAAAGTGATTAAATCTTAAAAAGAGCAAGGAAACATCGTTTCCGTCAATTGAAGAAAATATATTTTTTAGACATCTCTACTTATAATAAAGTACGGTGTGTGTGTGTGTGTATGTGTGTTGGTGCTGTACAGGCCAGACCGTTCAGCCTACATCTCCCAAATTTGGTAAATGTATACCTTGAATGCCGGGAATATGCACCTCGGTGCCCTTTTTTTGAATTTGTAATTAAAATTTTAATTAATTAAAAATAAGCTAAATTGATTTTTGCATCACAATAAAGCGCAAACAATTAGCTTTTTAATGATACTAATGTTTTGATATACGAATTAAAACTCTAATTTTAATGAATTTTTTAACATGTAATTTAATCGGGTTTTTTTCAACTATTTATTTCGCAAAAATAAAATAAAAATAAAATTTTATCTTCTCGAGGTTCTCAAAAAAAAAATCAGCTTTTAATAAATTGTTGTCATCACAATTTCAGAAGTTCTTATTTAAAAAAAAGTTAATTACTAACAAAAATAAAACAGAAAAATACAATTTTCATCACGTGATTATATCAAATGAAACAAATAGGAAATGTGATATTTTTTAAACCGTAAATGCAAGAGAAAATATTTCTTGATCGTTTGCTATATCAAAATTAACAATTCCATTAAAGAAATAAAGTAAATAAAAATACAAATTAAAAATATATTACAAAAGGGCGACTGTTAAAACTGAAGAATTTTTAGAAAAGCACCAAACGATAATCTTCTGAGAGGGAGATTAATTATTTAAAAGCAAGAAATCTTAAATGAACTTTGAAAATGACGTCATTTCAAAGGAACTACGTACAAAAAAAATTGATAATCATCTTTATCTTTATCTTATTTCTTTATCTTTACTTATAATAAAGGACGATGTGTGTGTGTGTGTGCGTGCGTGCGTGTGTGTGTGTGTGTATGTGTGTGTTGGCGCTGTACAGAATAGACCGTTCGGCCTACAGCTACCAAATTTGGTATATGTATACCTTGAATGCCGGAAAAATGCACCTAGGAGCCCTTTTGTAAATTTTTAATTAAAATTTTAATTAATTAAAATATAAGTCAAATTTTAACGTTTTTTCGCCATAACTTCTGAAAATATTACAGCACAAAATTGATTTTTGCATCACATTAAAGCTCAAAAAATTAGCTTTTTAATGATGCTAATGTTTTGACCTATGAATTAAAACTCTATTTTTAATGAATTTTTTAACATGTAATTTAATCGGTTTTTTTCAACTATTTATTTCGCAAAAATAAAATAAAAATACAATTTAATCTTCTCGAGGTTCACAAAAAAAAATCAGCTTTTAATAAAATGTTGCCATCACAATTTCAGAAGTTCTTATTTAAAAAAAAGTTAATTACTACCAAAAATAAAACAGAAAAATACAAGTTTCATCACGTGATTATATCAAATGAAACAAATAGGAAATGTGATATTTTTTAAACAATAAATGCAAGAGAAAATATTTCTTGATCGTTTGCTATATCAGAATTAACAATTCCATTAAAGAAATAATGTAAATAAGACTACAAAGTAAAAATATATTACAAAAGTGCGACAGTTAAAACTGAAATAGAATTTTTAGAAAAGCACCAAACGATAATCTTCTGAGAGAGAGATTAATTATTTAAAAGCGAGAAATCTTAGGCGAACTTTGCAAATGAGGTCATTTCAAAGAAACGACGAACAAAAAGCAATTGATAATCAGTAGTAGTAAAATATTTTTGAACTCTTTTTCTTTTAATTTTTAAAACAATAAGGCATGTTTTTAATTGCTACTTTTGCTTATGTGAAGAATATATTTTGTTCAAATCAAAGAATTCGCCTTCGTGATTGTAATTTATCTCCGCATTTTAATGAATCATGTGAAATAAAAACGTATATTCTTTCAACGAAGTATCGTAATATTAAAGCTGTACTGGTAAAAGTAAGTCAGCTATTTGAAAACTCATCTTCTTTCAAACAAGCATACGTAATAATTAAAAATGCAAAATTTGTTAAAGCATATAAAACTATTTTTACCCGCATATTTCGGAGACAAAAATATTTTCTAACCAAAACAATATCATATTCTCAAATGAGAAAAAATAAATCGACTATCATTCCAAATTAAACATATAAAATTGTCATTTTCGACATGTGTCTGTATAAAATGAAACAAATATGAAACATGAAATTTTTGGAAAATAAATGCATGGAAACGTTTTCTATGATATTTTACTATACATATATTACTAATCCATTTAAATAATTTTATTTAAGGCAAATATAACTTAACATCTACAAGGCACCTTCTGTAATCGGAGCCCAACATCTAATTTCTTAATTTTTTGGGGAGGGACACACTCTCTTAACAAATTGTCTAAGTGAAATATATAATTAGTAGTTTGAGAGAAAAAATGCTGATGAATTAAATTTTTACGTACATCATCTGCTCTGTGAATAATATTTAACAAAATATTCTTGAGACAATAAGTCCTTAAATAAAAAAGTGGCACTCCAATCTACTAAATCAATCATCGAAGCTGATCGATCTATGAAAATTTCAACATAATTATTCGATATAAACTGGCGATGTTAGATCACTTTATCAAGATATCATAGAAGCCAATCAGAGTTACTATTGAATAATTGGTCTAGATTATGAAAATGCTGATTGTTCTAAACTTGCAATAATCAGAACTGAATAAATCAGCCAGATTTGAAGAGGATAGAATTGCTTATTTATTTATTTAGAAGTTGAAATATTAAGAATATTTTACAAATATGAATCTATAAGACCATAATTTAAACCATAATTTTTTGAAATATATATGTAAACCTAAGTTTTTTTTATTATTGAGAGCATTTATATACATCTAAAAATAACATTAAAAACTGAAGGTTTCATTTAACCTGTGAATTTTTTGCTGTATAATTCCTTGAGATCTCATAAATTATTAAAAAAATTATGATGTTTCAATTTCTGTATTGAACATAAACTTCAATGTCGGACTACTCTGCTTTCAGCTCTTAGTTTTATTTAAAGACATGCTTGGATTGAGTAAAGAGGTCTTTATATTAATTGAAATATAATTATTTTCAATTTAATTTAAAAGTGAATTTTACGTGCACTGATAGAAAATCAGAGAGAGATGCGGAGTTCAAAGATTGGACTGCTTAAGGCCTACATAATAGCATAAGTGAATTATATGACTGTCGAAATTTGAAGCTTAAAAATGTTTTGCTGAAAATCTTATTATGAAACCAAGTTATATAAAAAAAGATTTTACCCTTTAGTCGGCATTAATATTGGCGAACCGACTGGTCGCCAAAGGCGGCTAGTGAGTAATAAATTTTAAAACCTACATTCACCAAATAGACAAGTGTTTGATTTTTTGTGTGTGTCAGCCATTCATCCTTTGGTTTTGACGCCCTTCTTATCTAGAAGACAGCTTTATCACGAAGAATGCATTCACACTTCTGAATATAAATATCATTTTTACATTCACAACTTCATACGCCTAAGAAATTAAATGCCTGCAAATTTTATACATTTTCATCACGTACCTGTATAGGAGACTTTTCCATTCCAACTTTGTTATTTATAATATATTCAGGCAGACATATTATGCTTTCTAATAACAGACACATCAAAAGTTATATTCATGAACGACATGAAAGTGAATCAAGGAATAAATTGAACTATAAATTGCTTTCGAGCTTCAGAAATCTTTCCAGGAAAGAAGTAATTTGGTCATTCTATCTAGAAATAAGCTTGAATGTAATTGGCAGAGAACCAAATTTTCGGAAAAAACTAAAACATTTCACCTCAGCCGTCCTAAGAGAAAAGGAATCTTCCAAAAATATTCTTAATTTCAAACTCATTTTCGTTATCTACTTTTTTGTCTTCAGAAGTAGCTTACTTTTAGGCATCTGTCAGAATAAATCTTAAATGTAGTCTTGTTACAACAGTAAATTTTCATTAGAAATGTATCGAAGCTTCCTAAAAGCTGGATAAAATATTCTATTTAAATGATTGATTAAAGCCATCTCATAACTTTGAATATTATTTCATCAATATTAATAGTTGAAAATTGTTTAGGGAAAGAGTCTTTTCTGTGTTATTTTTTGGAAGATTATTAAGAAATTCAGATATTTTTTGAACTTTTTTTTCTTTTTTCCTCGCTTATTTATATATTGATTATCTCTATTGCAACAGCTGAATAAAATGATGTGCTCTAAGTAGAAATGTAAATTAGAGATTGTTGATTTATTTATGAAAGTAACTTGGAAAGGAATCAGAAATAAATTAAGAATTTTGTTTTATTTGTAAAATGTAAGATATTTTATGGAATTTACCTTGGATGTTTATGACTTTTAACAACGTCTTTGTATTAAATCTTACTAGGAAAATATTGATTGCAACGAACTAGAACTTGATGTTTAATACACTGTGATTCGATATATTATGTTAATCAAGAAATCATCATTGGAGTAAAAATTAAAACGTAACATGATAGGAAACAGACTTGTTGCGGTTGTTTTTACATCAATTATTGTTGAAATTCTCAGACTTTAAACATTAAATTAAAAATTAGTCAAAGACGGTATTTAATGTCAATTTTCAGATTATTCTAATCTAAGTTTAGATAAATTGTCGTTTTTTAAAAGTTAAAATGATTGTTTTTGATTCGAAGAATAATATCTTTTATTAGTACTCAGTCATGTTTGGCAGGGATCATCACTATTTTTCTGAAATTTTAATAAAATATTTTAGCTTTTGATAAGATTTTCAATTAAATCAGATTTATTTACAACTACCACAGGGAATATAAAGAAAAATGGGAAAATAGGCTTCGATTTATAAACACAAATATGAATTGATTTGAGAAAAATGTAAACGAAATAATGATCAATTATTATGTCGAATTAACATATTTGGTTGTTTTTTTGTTTCTCCTAATGCAGATTTTTGCTTGCGTGTTAGCAGAAATACCTTATGAAGTGATGAATATATAAAAATAATTTAATGCATTTAATTTGAAGAAATTTGTGGCTATTTGTTCTCTAATTTTGGCAGCAAAAGTCGAAAAGTGAATTTTTTTTATAGATAAGTTTTTGAACTTTATAATACCAAGAAAGAAATTCTTAAGAGTTAAATATACATACTACACTAAATAAAAATTTGTTGTTCTATTCAATAATGGAAAGTGGAATTTTACCTTTGCAGAAAAATAACTAAAAGTTGTGGAATGAAACGCTTCATTTCAACCGTTACTTCAGTTTTACGATAAGGAATAATATACTTTATCTGATTACCAAAAATTGTATACGTCATATTAGTATTTCTCAAAGCTCTAATATCGAATACATCATCGAAAAATCCATCAGCCTTACAGAGCAAGAACATTGGATTTTTATTCAAGCACTTTCAGCGTAAAGATGTGAAGGGAATTTATTTTGTCGATGCATTTACATATTTCATTCGAGAGACAATTCGAAAAAATGTTCAAAATTACTGCAAGTTTATAGCGCCGGTATGACCTGGTTGATAGGGTGCTCGATTTGCATCCCTTAGACTGCGAATTCGAACCCGTCAGCCGTATGCTCTCAATATATGTGTGTCGGCTAGCGCAAATTATATCTGTCATGGTCCTAAAGTCCTCCATGCTGAGAGTAATATCACTGGTTATAACAACTCAGAGGTGATCATTCTTTGATCCAGAACTAAATTACAATCTTTGAAGAAATGAATGAAAATGAATGAATTCGGCCCCGTAAAATGTGATCTGTGACGTGTGAGCTAGAAATCAGACTTCTGCCCTTAATTACTCAAGGATCCATACTCTCTGAAGCTACTTCAAAAAATCAATTATTATAGCTATATTTTATATATAAATTTTTATCAAAATTCAATTTTTGAGCGCTATCTAAAAATATGTTTTATTCTTTAATGTTAAACCTTTGGATAAGTTGTGATGAAATTTAAAATTTTCCTGAATTTCTCTGCCATTTTTTGTTATCTTAAATTAATATCTAATTTTTAAAACTATTCTTCTTGTAAATTGTAATCCTTCTGCAATGGAGTTATTAATTCATGTGATAGTTTGTCATGCATTTTTTATTAAATATGATAGATAAAATCGAAGCATGTTTTAGAAATTTAAATTTCATAATTTTTACATATCTATTCATTAATTTAAACCTCGTGAAATGTATTTCTCACGTATTTTACAGCATTTTTCACCCAATTGAAAGATTTGTCTATCTCCAACAGTTTAAAAAATAACTACAGGACAGCAATTATCAGGGATGTTAAACACAAAAAATGTATCTTTTCACTTCGGTCCGAGGGATGTTATCTGGCTTATATGTAAAGCAATCACCACAGAGTATCTCTCCAGTGAGTTTGGCGAACGATACATATGTGAAGTGGTAGCTTCGTTCAACAGTCGTGGCGCCCTCTATCGGTGACTCAAAGCTTTAGATGCGCATTAAATACGACAAGTTGTTAACTTCACCACCACTTCACATAAGTATCGTTCGCCAAATTCACTGGGGAGATACTCTGTGGTGATTGCTATACATATAAGCCAGACAACATCCCTTGGGCCGAAGTGCACTGTTGGCCCAACGGATTTGTTACTCGGCTACTAACCATAAGATTGGGAGTTCGGTCCTAGCTCTATCCGCTACATCTAAACGCTGATCATAAAATTGAATTAATTTGCTTTATTTAAATGTGTATCAAATTGGGATATACAAGTAACAAATAAAAATTTCATTTAATTTATCCTCGAAATGTTACGATAGTAAAAATAAAAATCTCTTATTTTGCTATCTTAATATACATTTTACAAATATTTATGGCAACCAACATCTTGTTTCAAATTATATAAAAACATGGTAAAAAGACATTCCAAAAGGGATATCATTTCTACTGTATAATCTTGTTGGTCAGTATGGAAATATTTCTTCATTATTATTCAAATTGCTACATGCACCTTTTTTTTCTTTTCCATTAAAGAGAATTCGAATACAAAATTGATCGTTAAATTTATTTGCGTTTAAACTTTGACGTCCATTATTTTTGTATTGTTTTTTTAAATCCCCCCTACATGCATTTTTGATTAAATTGCTATTCGTAAAAAAATTACATTCTATTTTTTGGAAATTTCTTGTATTTCATTTCCTATCGAATGTACACAGTTTCTTTCCTTTTTAAAATACAATACATTTACATGAAAATTCAATAAGATGAAATGGAAATTTCTTATTCAAATTTCAGTTCCTTCCAAGAACAACCGTGTGTTTTAAACCTCCTGGAGCTGATATTTAAAAATCAATATAAAATAAGCAAATTCTTTCCGTGAACCGTTTCAGTCAAAAAAGCGAACCTCTTGGTTGGAACTTAAGAGCACGAATAAATGTTTCTTTGAATTGTTTACAATCAAGCATCCCGTGCTTTGTAATGCCGGCCGAATCATCGATAAAAGACTTCTACAAAATTTAATTAGATTCTTGTTTACCAAATCCGGATCTGGTCTGAGCGGCATCGATTGCCAAGAGATACGCAAACTGAATTATACCTGGAGAAAAAAACATCGTAAAGAATCAAGCAGAGGGCATTTTATTTGTGTTGGGAGTGGGTTGGTATGCAGGGGCCAATCAACCATCATTTCATTCTGAAGAAAAGTATCAACGAAAGTATCATAAGAGGAAAACAAAAATGGGAAAATAGAAGCAAAAATTGCGATTCAGGAAAGTGGGAAAGCGAAAGAAAAAAAAAGACAAAGAAGAAGAAATAGAAGAGGAAAAATAAAAGAAAACACCTAGACCTTGTCAACTCAAACTAGCCGAACGAATCGGCAAGACGGTGCTGTCCTTCTTTTGTTGGTTTTCGATGGAAAGCACACACAGCCATAAAAAATAAAAGAAATACAGTTTTTTCGGTGTAATGCCATCTTTATGGACGGAAGGAGAACATAAACATGAGAATAAGGGAAGTGGATGTATTTTTTTCCCACTCTCTCTTGAATGTGCGTCTGTTTCTTTGTACTTCAATTGCTTTTGTGATTTCTAACTCGGATTTTGTTTTTCGATTCCCAGAAGTGAAATGGTGTTCTGCATGCCTAAAACTGAATTTATTTATAAAAAGTATTTCGCCTGATAAGGCTTTAATGCCTTTATGTGTTACTTTTTTATTTCTTGGGCGATTCCTTTTTTTTTCTTCAGCTTTAAAGAAAGAATATAAAGTATCATTTATTTAGAAAGATATATGTGAGACTTTACGTAGTACGAATAGAAAATGAAGAGTTTTTTTTTTTCAGATGTTTTATCTGTACCGCTTTATAGTTTGCAGGCGATAAAATAATTTTTTGTTTTTGCTTTTAAAGTGAAAGAACGACCTAAAATAGATAATTTGCATTACTAACAAGTAAATCTGTTTACGAGTTTTAATTTATTTTTACCAATCAGTATGTTATTCGGTAATAAATTTGTTTTTTCTGACCATTAAATTGCCAAGGGTATAATTTATTTAACAGTAAAAATTAATTAATACATAAAAGCATTAGGATATTTTGTTCATAATTAAATTAATAGGTAAAGCGATAACAAATTTACTAAACTTACCATAACAAATTAAATCTCGTATATGGAGTTAAACATCATAGCAATTATTAAATGGGAATAATGACAAAAGAACAGAAAATTTAATAGATGCAACTCAAAACATAACATTAATCTGAAATTTCTTCATTTAATATTAAGAAATATAATTTCTTGTTATATCTTTTTTTTGTTTCTGTTTTGTTTAAGAGTAAAAAAATGTTTTAAAAAATCCACGCAATATGACCATATGCACTTATCTATGGGAGGAAAAAAGGGAAGCATTACGACATTAATAAATTTGGGATGATTGCTTATGATGGAGCAGAACATAACACTGGGTGTAAAAACATTATCATTTTAATAAATATGTTAAGATTCAATCTCCATCTCGTTGGTTTATTTGTTTGCTTCACAATAATGAGCGGTAATTCAGATTTTGTTTCAATACATGGATGGTGGGACTCCAAGACTAAGGCCAACTTGACCAATAACTACATAGTAGAAAGCACTCGTTATAAATTTCGAAAATTGAACTAAACGAATTAAATCGAATCTTAAATGAAATGAAGATATATCAAATTGAAAGCACAGTCCAGAAGCTGCCAGAGAAATATAAACTAGATATTGTTTCCAAATTTGGTTGTAATAGATACTCAGATTATTAAGCACTTCCAATAATTGACAAACGGGAATCTATCAGTGCATTCATTCATTTATGAGGAACAAGTGATATAAAAAACATTTTAATAAATCAATTCCTATTTAGGTTAGTAAAAAAAAGAAAAATTCAAATGAAATTTGCTATGCATATTTAAATGTATCAAGTCAGAAGATAATTTCTTGAACGGCCAAGCACCAAGGGCTTGTGCGAGTTAAATTATATTTTTATTCATTTTAATTGCTTCGTTGAATGAGTCACTTTAGTATTGCAAACGATCAAAAAAACTTTGTCCCTTATATATTGTTTAAAAAAATATTCCATTTCCCATTTATTCATTTCATATAAACACGTGCTCAAAATTACATTTTCTATGTTTTATTTGCTGTAGTAATTATTTCTTTTAATCAGAGATTTTGCGATTGATTTGGCAGCTTGTCATTAAAAGCTGATTTTTTAAAGTTACTCGTGCAGATAATAAAATTTTAATTCATTTCCCAAGTATTTTTTTTTTTGACTCAAAAAACTTCACCCTCAAAACAGCTGAACAAAATAAACTGAAATAATTTTTTTATCATGTTCTGGCATAATAAAAAGTTTTTATAGTTCATTTTTATTAAATAATTACAAGTGTTATTGCTGTTTCCGTGTTGCGCTTTACAACGGAAGGGAGGGTGCCGTAACCTCTGAGGGCATGGGAAACTGAGCACCCGAGGACAGAAGTCTGACTTTTAGCTCAAACGCGTCATGAACCATTTTTACGGGGCAGACCATTCATTCAGCCACATATTCTAATTTAGATCTGGAACAGTGAGCGATCACCTCTAACCCAGTACCGTGGAATTACATGGGGGGCTTTTAACCACCACAGATTTAAGGTCAACCACAAACACACACACGTGTTTGTTGGTGGGATCCCAAGAAATGCGAAACGAATGCCCTACCAGCCAAACTATTAAGGTCTAATAACTATAATTACGATAAATAATTGATCAAAAAATTATACTATTGTTGGATTTTCAACTCCAATTGAAGCAACGCAAAATGCTTGAATTTTCTATACCAGTTGAGGTATTGCAACACAGATTAGAATTTTCTTTACTCAGTATTATTTTAACTCGAAAGCACTTAAAAATGAATCCAAAAAAATCAATTAATTAACTATTCTTACTATTAAATGTAATGCAAACATTAGGAAAATAAACAGATTCATTTGAAATAATCGACCGAAAATATGTAAAGCCTAACCTCATTGGGAAAAAACAAACTGAATTCGTTACTTATTTGGAGGCAAGGGAATGAAGATTTTTGGCGAGAAAGTGTTTAATTTATTAATAAAAAATTAATGAATATCTGAAAAAACTGTCCTAACATCAAATGTCATCCACTACAATTTAAAAAAAATACTTGAACTTGATTGAATGAATAAAAAAGTATTTTATTGATGATTTAAAATTTGAACAGATATGCAAATATATAGGAAGAGTGGGAGCTAATAATAGGAACTGAAAAATACTTACAAAGAAAACTAGATTGTTGTAAATTATATTATGGCCAAAAATATTTCTAGCTCTACGAGAAAAAAATATCAGTCGGTGAAATATAGTCCGGAATATGTTTTGACGATTGTTCAAATAATGTGATTTTGCTCAGAGAGTATTAAAAGAATAATCGATCATGTAATTAAGTGAAACGTATTCTTGTACGACACGCAAAAAATATCGTCAAAAGTAGGCAAAAGGTAAGGCTTAGAAAATTTGAGTTATGAAATATACTGAAGACAATTCCGTAAATTTCTTAGTGTCTGAGAGGTTTTTAAATTTACTCTTTGAAATTTATGAAAAAATATTAACTGATACTCTAGTCAATGACAAGACAAAGAAAAAACTACTTGAGAAGCTTTTCATTGATTTATGTATATATTCAATGTCGTTAAATTTTCTATACCATATCAACACTTGAAAAGAGCCGGCATCCTGACACAGGGGGAGCACTGCTTCTCCGTGATCCCGGATTTGAGTCCAGGTTCGGTGATAGTTGTTCTTAGGTGTTCTATCCGTATGAATGTGCCCCCCCCCCTGTGTAAAAAGTGGTTTGTATAAGCGAATGTGATGAGTGTTAAACAAAAGTCGTACTCGTCACCTTAGTTGGCTCTACCACAAAACAAGAGACTCTGTTTAGGCTTAAATTTCTGACTACCTCAGCGATCTTGTGCATAGCAAGTGTCTTAAGAAACAACAACAACATTTGAAGATATGCATTATAATAATAGCATTCTTTTTAAATATATTAAATTGATATTTTAAATGAACTTTGGCCTTAAGATCCACAATAAGAGTTCTCAGTTTATAGAAGAACCTGTAAATAAATGAATATGATTTTACACGTTCAAAATTGCTGGATTTAAGACATATATTCAAATTATAGTCATGCAAATGTAATGAGTGCAATGCCCTTTTCTAAGGTTGGGAAATCGACGGAGAGTCGGGGAAAAAATTCACCATTATCAAAACACAATGAGAAAATTCTCTTACATAAGTGAATTATCGAGGTTGATGTTGTCTTATAAATTAAATATTAAAGTTTTCTGTTTGAAAACGGAAAAAAATTAATATCCCAAAATAGCACTAGAGAGTCAAAGCGTGACTTTAAAATACAATTTTTATTTTTGCTTTTAAAAATAAATCGAAACTAGGTCAATTTGGATAATAAGAAAATAGTTGAACAGGTTGGCATGTCATCATCTTCAAACAATACTATGATGCCTGCAGTTTTTATTTTGTGTTTATGAAATGAAATTACAATAAGCTTCTGCATACTACAGTGTGTACTAAGTACTCTCTCAAAAATAATTTATATACTAAAACTTATTCACTAGAGCATTCCATATTACCGTAAGAACAAGGATCAATTGGAAACATATGTTAACAATTGATTTCAGTAATGACCTCATTTAATGATGTCTTTGAACTGACGAAAATGAGGGTTTATCGCGTTTCTTCCTGTCCGTTTAAATTACGCAAAACTATTTTCTAACATCAAGATAAATTTTTCCATGGAATATTATGATACATAAATTATAATCAGTGTTTTATTCCTTCGTTTTGAAGTACTTTACATGTACTTATATTATCTACAATTTTGTCTGTGATAACAAGAATGATTGAATATAATATAAATGAGAAAAAAAGTATTCAAGAACTAGAATTCTCAAAAAATAGGATTTATTAAGGATTTAATTGAGGCAAAGAAAATAAATTTTTCAACCAAAAATTGAGTGCCAATATGCATTAAAATCAAGTGCAGATTTGAATCCATTATTTAGACGATTTACTTCATCTGAAAGATACAAACATTCCTTTCCTATCATCCAATTCAAAAAAGGGGTGTATAAGTAAAGCTTTCACTTAACTCGCGAAAATTGCAAACCCTCTATTTACCCCAAATAAGTTATGATTTGGTGCCCTTCAACTTATAGTTTCGAAAGCAACAAGAATTTCTTTCTTGCTTGTCTCTCTGCATTCCTGCCTTCATTAATATACCTCTTCAATTAAAATATGCAAATTTATCGAAAAATCAGTCATGAATGATACGAGATACTTATCCATTTCGCAGTCAATCCCTATTTTCAGATTCTTGTTTCTATGCGTTTCCATTTTCCTTGAATCCTTTTGACTTACTGCTTACTTTCCTTTCATTTTCTTTGAATTTACTCATTATTAGCACCCTACTTAACATACTACTTACTATTAACAAGCTACTGACATCCTATTTAGCACACTACTATTATTCACAACCTACCTGTAATCTACTTTGCATACTATTATTATTAGCAACCTACTTAGCATACTATTTACTTATTATCATAAACACCCAAATTTATTACTTTAAAAACACGTACATACGTATATCCAAATTGCATCTTAGAATTTTGTAAACATCAATTTCTATTTTTACATAAACACTGAATTTTAAGAGAAAAGACGGAATGCTGAAATTTTATTAGGTTAAAAATTTTGTATCTGATAATAAAGAATGTAATTATTTAATAGAAATAGACTTTTAGGTTGAAAATCCTGTTCAAAATTACACCGAAATATAAATTATCAGAAGTGATAAAAATAAATCGAAACACTTTTTCTCCATGTTTAGTAATTATGATTTTTCTTATAACAGTTAAAAAAATTGCTTAATTAATTGACGACAGGGATAAATGGTAGAGTGGAAAAATAATAAAATTTACAAACATACTAAATTTATTAAATTAAATTAAAATTTACCTTTACCTTTTCTGAAAATACCTTTATCTAAGTTAAACACACATAATCAGGTGAGATTTACATCTCGTTATCGCGCTTTGTAATCGACTTTCGTAAAGAAAAACGAATTTTGCTGCTTTCCATTCATTTTCCCTCACTTTAAGTATTTTGCATGAAATGACTATCCAAGATCAGTATTTTTAATATTTTCCCCATGTATTATCATACTTTCATTCAGTTTATTAGTCCTAAACATTTGACGATCGAAGAATGAAAGTCTACATGCTGACATTTTTTCAGCATGATATTTTACATCATTTTTTCATGCTGATATTTTACAATCAGCTACAAAAAAATTAATTTATGTTGATAAAAATATTTAACATACGTTAAGTCATTGTTAATTAAAAAACAGTATTATTATATTTGTTGCAGAAGTGTTTATTAATTCAATACTGCGGATTTGCATTCACACACGAAATGTAACTTTTTTTTTAATTTTAGAATATCAATTTCTATTTTGGCACTTTTTTTTACTATAACTTTTATAATGTTGAATGTGGGGGAATTTTAAATTAAAACTATTAATATTTTTCTATGCAGTTATGCCTTATATATGGCTAATTATAATTCTTAGTAATCTAATTATGCTATTTTGATTTTTACCAGTTTTTTTTTATTGAAACATTTAATTATTTTTTGAGAATTTCTTTTATTAATAAGTTATTTAATTTATTAATAAAATTATTGATTTATGCATAAAGGTTTATTCTACTAAAATCTTAATTACCCTGGTGGACAAAATTAAGAGATGGCAGATATTTTCACACATTTCTCGGAAAATATCACAAAACCAGGATAGCTGGTTGCCATATAATGGAATTATATATATTTTCGAATTGGTAGAGTCAGTTTAAAAACAATTGGACAGTGTCCAGTAGACCAAGACAAGGTCATCCTAGAACAGCAACGACCAATGAAAACCATTATTTCTTACAGCCAAGCGTCAGAGGACGTCTACAGTGACACAACTGTCTAGGGACCTCGCTGCTGCCACAGGAACATTAGATTCACCAAGACAGATTCCAGGAGGCTTGGTGACAGAAGGTTGTATGCCAGGAATCCCACCATTTGCCTCCCACTCACTCCTTCCCTCCAAAGAGAACGTGTACAATGATGGAGACAGCACCAGCACTGGACGCAGCTCCAATGGGCTAATGTTCTCTTCACAGATGAGTCTAAATTCAGTCTACAACCTGATTCTCGGTGAATATTCATACGGATGGAGCCTGAGACCCGATACCCTTTCTAGTAACATCATGAAAAGGAACCATTATGCTGGTGGAGGACTGATGGTTTGAACAAGGATTATGCAAGATATCTGCACACCACTCTTTGTATTTGAAACTGGTTCCATGAATGTCCAAAGGTAGAGGCAGAAGGTTTTGTAACCCTATGTACGTTTCCAATGGTGTTATTGGCCTTGAAATTGTTTTTATAGAAGGCAATACCTGGCCACATAGGGCTGTAATGGTTGAGCAGTATCTGGAAACCGAACATGTTCTTCGAATGGATTTACCAGCCAAATCTCTTGACCTTAATCCCATTGAACATGCTTGGAAGGGCTATTGCAATACGCCACCCCCCCGAATCGTTCTGGAGTTAAACACTGCTCGGTCGGAAGGGTGGGAGGGTCTTCTTCAAGAACTCCTTAACTCTCTTATTAACATCATGCATACTCGCTCTACATGCTGTTTATCTATCAGAGGTGCTAGAGACGACCACAGACTATACGAGCCTCACTTTCATCGCCATCTTTCATCATAAGTTCAGTCCACATTGGAATGTTGGCAATAACTCTTGCTAATGAATGACATATTAAGGTTTGCTTCTCACTCATTATTGTCATATAATAAGTTATGCCATGCCACATTTCATTTATTTTTATCGATATATTTGGGAAAATGTTTTCCATCTCTTAATATTGTCCACCAGTGTAGGTAATGTTATTAACTAGGTAATGAAATTTCACCTTATTTTTAAATTCTGGTCACTCACTTGAGTTAACAAGTGGAAATGATACATTATCACAAGGACAAGAATTCTCCATTTGAATTCAATGAAGCGACTATTAATAAAATATTATATGAACGGATAGGTTTTTCCTTGCTTATATTTCTTCTTTTTGTACTGTTTTTAAATTTTAAGTAAATCAATATCAAAAGGCTTATAGATTTTTTTTTAATTTTTGGATGCACTTTTTTCACATAGATTTGAGTTTTACACAGAATATTTAATGTAGTTAAAAAAACTTTTAATAGAAATGAGTTGAAATTTTGCCATTTTACAGATTCTGGAATTACACCATGATGACATATATACTGAAAATCAATTACTTCTTTTTAAATTGAAGTGAAAGAGGAAAATTGAAGTCATATTGAATTTCAAAATAACTGAAATTATTTTATAAATATTGCTACATTAATTTTTAATGCATTTTTTTAACTTGACTAAATATACATACAGTGTAGATGATTTACAGATTTTGAGAGATTTTTAAAAAGATTGAGTCGAATTTTAGTACTTTGATCGACTTTAATTTTATTATTGCTAAAATTAAAACTAATTTGTCTCTAAAATCAGCTATTTTTTATAAATAACATTTTTCAGATTAAAATTTAAAGTATTACAATAATAAAATCTGAAATGTGCAATAATTTGCAATTTTAAGTGCAATTGAGATAAAATTCAAATCTATACAAAAGATACATTTTATTTCTTTCCAGAAATAATTTTATCATATTTCCATGAATCTAAAAAATTCACAAATTATAAATATGTTTCTGACTGAGGATTTTTTATTCAATTAGAGGAAATGTTACCCAATGCAATGCTTAAAATGAAAATATTGTTCTCAAAAATCTCTGAATAAATGAATATATATTTCATTTTTGATTGAATAAAAAAGTAATTAATTTAAATACTGGAATAATTTTCCTTGAAATAAATGATTTTTTTTCGCTTAATATTAAGATGGATTTTAGAAAAAAATTGTTCAAATTCCTTTAACTGACACAAAACATGATTTATCCATTTTATTGACATGAATAGGTATGCTTATTTAAATCATTAATGGATTGCAATTAAAAACTATATTTTTTAACAAAATTTGTACGTATGAAGAAAGACTTTTTAATAGGTATTTTTTTCTTTACAAAATTTTTAACGTATCTAATTTCAATATAAAAATTCTTTGTTTCCGATTCCCCACCATAAAAAAATCTGCTATACCAAAATTTCGATTTTGATTTAAAGTTTCTATCATTAGTTTCTTTTTCTTATGAAACCTCCTTTAGAATATTTTCATAAAATTAAAAAAAAATACGTAAATGTTCTCTATTTTAATACGATTCCTTTGATAGACTGGTAGATTTCTGCCGTAGTATATTTTAATATATCGCTACGATTTATGTGTAGAAATTATTTAGAAGTACTCTAAAAAATGGTTATTCATAGAATTACTAAAATAAGCATGTTATTAATTTTAGAGTAAAATACATTCATTTAGAAAATATCCATAGGAATATTTGTTAAATGCTTCAAAATTATTTGAAATTTCTGTGTTTTTGATCTCCGAGATCAGAAAGAATACATTTTCATATTATAAAAAATATATATAAATAAAAATGAGCTTTTTGATGTAATCATTTAAATCCAAGAAAGTTTACTTTTAATTTTAAAAAAAACTAAAGTTCAACACAAATTTTGTAATAATGAGTTTTTTTATATATTCGACTGTTATAAATTAGTAAATTTTCAATAAGAAATAAATGTGAAGACTTGATCTTTTCAAGCTAAGAAGAAATATTTACAATTTATTAGTAATTAATTCTCAATGTATTTCAATCATAGAACATCCTTTGACAGAATGCTAATTTTAAACTGACATTCGAATTAATATTCTATAAATTTCGCTGTTTAAAATTCGGTGCATACAGAATGCTGAAGCTGATCGAATCGAATCATACTGAAACAAGACTAACGGATAGAGCCTAAACTTCATCATGATGAGATGTTTGGAACAAGAATGTCCGAATTCCTTTCTTTATGTTCTTTTTCTTTTACTTACTTTTTTTTTACTTCATATCTTCGTCAGTGCCTCAATAAATCGACAGAGAGTTCAGGAAGCAAAGCGGAACAAAAGGGAGGTGAATGGGATATAGAAGATTAAATGAAGAAGACACGCACAAAGGATAAATTTAACGGATAAAAAAAAGATAAAAACGTCCAAAATCCGTTAAATTCGATACTTATTGACAACACCGTTTCATTATTTACATGTCACTTTGAAAACGAATTGATACATTTTTTTTGTTGTTGTTCTTTTCCTTCTTCTCACAATATTTTCCGCTACCATAGACAGAGATATTGAAGATGTCAAGGCAGGCGTGACGTCATAATCTTTGACATCTGCCATCACAATCGCAAGGATGGCGGGCGAGATGAAAGAGAAAAAAAGAAGCGGGCAGCTGCGAGCGCGGCGGACGATGACAAAACAGAAGCGTGTGAGAAGGGGAGTTGAAGAACGAGTAGAAAACTCATTTCGAGTTTGTCATTTTGAATGACGAGGCCTTTCGAATTTGCTGAAGAGATCCGCACGTGCGTCTCTTTTCTCTTGTTGCCGAATGGAACAGAAGAAATAATACATGTTGAATTCCGGGGAAGAGGAAGAAAGGGAAAAAAATTCCAGGAGCAGTTGTTTGAAAAACTGACTGACTGACTATTTTGTTGTCAAGGGAATTAAAATTTGGTTGGATGACGACAGGAATAAAACCTTCCCATCGAGATGGAAATCCCCTTTTTTTCCCTTTTTTTCGAATATAGGCTTAAATCGGGAGAAAGTCGACACCGTGTCTGTTCGTTAGTATTACTGCAGAAACTTTTATGCATAGGAAAGCAGATTCTTTGATTTACAATCCCCGACTGGTGCGGAGTAAATTAGAAAAAAAGAAATCGTCTTATTCCGAACTTAACTTCATGGAAAAATTTTTAAGTCGCTTTTTCTAAGTAGAGCTGCTAAAGTGAGTTTCTTTTTTCCCTCCAAAAAATATTCGGGTAAAATACGGTACAGATTCGCTTAAAAAAAGAAAGCAAGGAAATGAATTTAAAAAAAAACCGTGCCTTATTTTGTGTAATGATAATGGATTTTAAGACCCTTTTTTTTCTAGGGAAATAAAAAAACAGATTTAAAGGCGAAGAAAAGATTGATGTTATTTTTTTTTCTTCTCACCAGATGCCAACAGCATTAACCGTGTTAAACTGATTAAAAATAAAAACAAACAAAATACTTCAATGAACTCAGACAATATTATTATTTTTAAAAATAAAAATTATAACGATTATTATTAATCACCCTCAACTTTTTTTTAAAGTTTTGAGCTTCCAGTTAGTATGAATTATTATTAGTCGGTATTAGTTATTATTACCTGAAATTAGTTGAGAATTTTTGAATTATAAAATTTCTTAGAATTATCTTACACATAAAAGTTTGATTAAAAAATCTAGATTATTTATCATTTTATAATGCATTAAAAATGTTTTATAAATAAATGTTAAATAATTTATCATGAAAATTTCTAAACTCATTTTCCATGAAGATTGTTATATTCCTCATATTCGTGTTTATATATAAATGTATTTTTCAAGCAAATTTATGGCAAAAAAGGATAATTAGCTATTCTTATTGAGAAGTTTTTTAAAAATCAAAATATTATTGATTATTATTAATCACCTGCTATTTTTTATTAATGTTCTGAGCTTCCGGTTAGTATTAAAAAGTATTTTTAAATTATTTAGTAATTCATTACATTAAACATATTTTTAATAGAGAGTTTACTTAGATATACATCTTGAATTAAGGCAACACAAGATTAGGATTTGAGATTTTGAGAGGGTCTTCACTGAATGTGAACATACACAAGTCATTAATTGGAAATACTTTTTGAAATTTCCATTGCAACACAAAATATTTTATCCTGTAAATCAAATTTAAAATGCATCATTTCAAAATTCAAGCAGCTGTAATTTGGATTAAATTAATGTAAAATATTAGATTTTAAAAATTGAATTATGATAGAGAATTCCGGAGAACTGTTGATGAGTAATATTTATTTAATTCTATTCAAACTATACATTTCACATTATCTTTTTCTTTTATTTCATGCTTATGAGGCGATTTAATAATTTTTTTAAAATATCACCAAAACTGATACAAAAATGTGAAATATATCGTAATATGATAATCTATTTGTTTGAACAAACTTCATTAACTCATTATAAATAGAAAATTAATGATCATTTATTTTAATTTGCAAATTTTACATCCATTAACTGAATCATAATCATAATAATACCATTATACGTTAACTTAAATTCATGTTATAAATTATGGATCTCAAAAAATTCGTCTACAATCTTTGCTGCAATCTGTACAGTAGCAGAAATATGGAGAATTTGAAAAGTAAATAATTTCAAGGAATCTTAAAACTTCTTTGCTTTGTTAAAAAAATATGCAATTTCGAAAAGCAGCATTTTATGCAAAAAACACAAAACCCTTATTTTAATTAAATAATATGATACACAATGTAAAACTTTTAAAATGATAGTATTATCGTATCGTTTGGCTAAATGTAGATAAGAAAATAAAAATATGCGAAAATATGGAGCAACAAATAGAAGTAATCTGCAATGGGTTGGCCATTCCCAAAATAATATGGGGAATTGGAGAAGTTCACACGACATATTTTCAACTACGATTTAGTAACTAAAAATGGTAGGCCTATTAAACTTACAAATACTGTTTTGAACGTACCAAGAGGATATCTATAAATTTAATAATGAAGAAAGACCCTCTTCCACCCTTTTACTGTGCAAAAAAGAATATTTTGTTCATTATATAGGATTTTATGGAGGTTATTACATGTTCATATTTTTATGAATCCTCCTAATATTAAAGTTAGAAAGATTTACAGCGCAATGAATGAAATTGCAGAAGTTTTTACAATAATATTATTTATATGACTATAAAAATTTGGTTTAAAACTTATTTTTCTAGTGAAGCTTTTAAGAATAAGATTATAAATATTTAATTTTATATAATAAATATTTTTTTAAATAAAAATAATATAATAATTATTTTTTTAGAAATATTTAATTGAAAATGTTAGAGAGTATTTCTTCTAAAGAATCAGATGGTCGCCAAAGGCTGTTTGTTTTTAATATAGGAACTGTAAAATTATTGTACCCTATATCTTATTTAATTTTGAAACTAAGTTTTTATTTCCGTATTTAGTATTTTTACTACTAAAAATTCAGAACTTACCAAAAATTATATCAATAGTACATTTTATTTACAATAAATCCTTTTTAAATAATGTTATCTATATAAGAAAAGCATGAAGTCACTGCTAGAGCTATAGTTACTTATTTATGTTTAAATTATTAAAGTAAAACAATGTAATCTCGTATTCATATATTTTCTGTTTCCCTTCTAAAAATTTTCCCTCTCTTAAAAGATATTTTTACTTGTTTGTTTTGTATAAAATTATCTAGTGTGTAATTTTAATATTGTTAAGATACGATAGACTTTGTTTCGTACCTGTTTCTTAAAATATTGCAAATACGAAAACATTGTTTCTACCAATAGATTTCGATTGTATGCTTTATTAACTTTAGGGATATATAACCCGCTTTCCTTTCACAACGGCATTTAAAAAAATCAAAAACTTTTAAAGCAAATGTTTTACTAGAAGGCGCATATTTAATATATATTTTTTTCGAATACGTTTGCTAAACCTCTTTCATTTCATGTATGCTTTTGCTCACATGCAGATATTTTAAAGCTTTGTAATTTTATTCATGTTTATATTTTCGAAAGTAAAATCTTTCATTTTAAAATATACCTTAAATTTTAATCATTCGAGTAGTTTAATTAAATTTTAGTTAATTGATTTTTTTAAAAAAAGTTTTATCGTATTTGTAATAATGAATTATAAATTAAATTGTAGAAGGGGGGAAATTAAAATAAAAAGTTTTTGTTATATTAATAAAATATCTATTAAAAATTTTTAATGCAAAATTTGTTAATTTCATATGGAATGTTTAAATATTATTATATGTATAATGAAATATTTGAACTTGATTTTAAAAAGAAATAAATATAGTTATCTTTCTTTCTAACCAAGTCCAGCCTTTGTTGTTTCACTAAACCTTCAACACTAGCTTTTTATTTATTGACGTTGCGGGGTATTCGTAAAATAAAGCTTAAGGTTAAGAAATGTTTTGGAAATACCCTTTGGAGTTTACGTTTTATAGCAGAAAGATTAGAATATATACAAAATCATAGATTCGGTTTACGAAGCAAGGACAATGTATTTTTATATAAAACACAAATAAACATGAAACATAAATATATAAGCTGAAATATGGGGCAAAGAATTTTTGCCGTCCTTATGTAAACAAAATGCCCTTCGATTCGAAAATTCGAATAATGTTATATTCATTGGCTGGTATATTACGAAACCAAATCTTTTTCTTCAACATCTGAATATATTCGGAAATATTCAAGGCATTTGAGAGAGTAGCGGAAAGATACACAACACCTAGAATGAAAAAGGAAGTCTACTATCTTTCGTTTCAAGAGGAAACTTTTTTTTACTGTAGCATTTTTGTATTGAACCTAAGAGATCATGATAAAAAATATTATTGAACTCTATGATAATAAAATCATACTATTTTCAAACGATTTTTATTTAAATTTAATCCTTTTAATCTTTAATTCATATTAACATTAATTTTGAAAATAATCTATTTTTCAGAAGTGTACATTCTATTGATAAATAAAATGACCATTTATACATCAACTGAAATTATTATTATTTCAATATATTAGCATTTTTTATTAAGTATGAAACAGGTATGAGATGAATTTTCCTTATCAATACTTTAGAATAAATAACGTCAGAATTCTTTAATTTTATCACACAAATATTCATATTGAAACACACACACATATTTTTTATCATTTTAGAATTTTTGATGCTTAATAAATTATCGTGATATGTTGCTTTGAACAAATATTTCATTTCTTTTGATTCAGCACTGGCAAAGATATTAAATATTTGTATAAAAGTAACATCAGAATAAAAGAATTTCTTTTCATTTTAAAATTCGTTTTATTATATTATGAATGCATATAATTTAATTACAAGATTTTTAGAAAGAAAAAAAAACTGTTTCTCAGATTATTTTGTGATTAAATAATTGATCTCAATTTCATTTACATTCATTCGTTTCCTTGTAGTCGGAAAAATAGTTTTAATTTGGAAATGAAGTATTATTAATAGGAGAATGAACTTGATAAAAATCATTTTAGTTAGTGTTTTGTTATTTTATTAATGTTATATTTCAACCAACTTACTCCATAATTTAATGAACTGTAATGCCGTTGTCTGATTATAATTCATATATTTTACTAATTACATAGGAAAAAATTTATTTATTAATTTGTATATTTATTTTATTTAATAAAGTTAATCATGAGTGTATTTTATCATTTACTCTTCAGCAAATGATATTTGGAATAATGTAACTTCATTATTTAATTTTTGTTAAATAATTTAACATTTTAATCGATAAAAAACATCTGGTGCCTTTTTTAAGAAAGATATTTTGATTAATTCAATCAGTAAATCATTTTATTCTGTTTTCTTGATTTACAAAGAAGAGTAAATAAAGTCTTAAAAAATTACCAATTGAAAAAGGAAGTTAGTTTTACAATTGATGTAATGTAAATATTCGATGAAATATATTTGTCAATTTTTTTTCTAGATAATGCGAATTTTTATACTTGTTACTCATTTTGTATCAATATGGGCTGAATTTTAGTTGTTTGAATGATTTAAGTAATTATGCGATTAAATTACTACTTTAATGCTTTTCAAGTATGTAAAATGGGCATTTGATTCTAAATGTTCAATACTTTTAAATGTTGAAGGATTTTTTAATGCTTATTATTTAAAAAAAATAAATATTAGAGTAAAAATTATTTTGACAGGAAAAAAAATGTTATTAAATTATGTATTCAGCTCAATTTTTTTAAGATGAAATGTCAGCTTATCACTTTTAAAGTGACGTTAGAGAGTACTTCTTTGAAACAAATTGTACTTTTAATGAGTTGTTAAAAATTTTAAAGTTATTTTTTTATAATCAGAAAGAATTTTGAGCGCAATATTTTTATTTAAAAAAACACTCTGCAAAAGATAATACTTATATTATAATTATGAAAAAAGTAGGTGAAAGCTCTAAAATCATTTTATTCACCATATTTCGATGTAGTTTCTAAAATTCAAATTTATTTCTAATACAGCTTTCTATTCTATTTTTAGCACAATGTGATTGCAATTTCTGCATCTGTTTTGATTGTCATTTCAAAATCAAACGTGTTGTGTAGCAGAAGTGATAAACACACTTTTTTCTCCTGTCTTTGAGGGGGAAACAGTAGCATGTGTTCATTAGGTTCCAATTCCACAATTAAACTCGATATTCTGTCTGTTTAGTATAATTAATGCAAGACGTTTTTTCAATTTTTACAAAAGACTATTTATCAGTCTGTCTTTTTATTTTTTGTATGATTTCAAGCTACGATTGGTGTCTGATTCATGGATAGTCTATTCAGAATTTTTCGTCATTCTGGACAGTAAAATTATCAATGTGTACAAAGTAACTATTTCTTTGATCTATGAGTTGTATTTTAAATTTCTCACCTGTAGGAAATATCTGGTTACAGCAAATGAGTTTGAATTTAGGTCATGCTGAGCTCTACAAGAAAAATAAGTTTTGATCGCAAACTAGATTGGAGCTGGATCTGACAAACGTTGCGAGAATAACCAAACTCCCAGAAGGAGATCATATTTAAACATGTGAATGTAATATTTTATCAGAATAATTTAGTATCAAGCTAGAAATACAATTAATTTCAATTTATTCACTAAATCTCTAGAAAATATTCCTGCTAAAACCGTTGAGATAGTTCATTACAAATGCTGATGTTTTGAATAGAAAATTTAGAAATTTTACTGACATTCTTTGAAACTTTTGAGAATCTTTTCCTCACATTTCAAAAGGTTTTTTAATTATTCTATCGTAAGGAAAACTAACATAAATTTCGGAGGTATAATTTCTAACATATAATAGGCAAATGGCCATTGTATCATTAAAAATAGTTCTTTTTCATGCGTATACAAGAATCTTGACACCTTCATATTCAGGAATGAAAATATGCTTCTTAAATCATTTGCGAAAAAATTATGTTATGACGAAAAAGTGCATTGCACATTAAAAAATAAAACAGCCCTTATAAATAAGGTTCGAAATGTGGCATTTCAATCAATATAGGTTAGCATTTATCAGGTCATTTTAAGTTCTTTTAAATTCACTTGTGGAAAAATTCCAGATTCAATCATTTAGTAAAGCTGACATGCACTGGATACCCCTGTTGAACTATTGGCAAAGTCAATTCCGCTATTAATTAAAACTCATAGAAATTCAAAACTAACTAAATATATCAGTTACCAGTAAGTATATATATTTTTTATAAAATGGGAGCAAACAATGAGATATTGGCTTACAGCACATTTGTAGATGATCTTCTCATATTCAGAAAAATTTTGAATTATCATTTTGACGGCTGATGCTTCCATCTCGATTACATCCATATCCTATTTTCCAAATTGTAATTGTCACTAAATAATTCAGTTCTACTTGCTGAACACCCAAAGAGTAAATAGTTTTGAATATTCAAAACTGTAAACAACGGTCATTATCTGATTATATATGTCTACGCACTCCAGTTATTAGGTCTGAGTATTTGTAGGCACTGCTATTTTTGGATTGTCGAGTCTTGAAGTGATTACACATAATAGTAGAGGAGTAAATCGAAAAAATAAATTATGATGCCAAATTCTGTTTTTCATCTATAAAGCAAAATACATCCCATCTATTTCAAGATAAATAAAACATTATCAAGAAGATATTGAATCTTTCGATGAATACAGTTAATAGAAAAGGCATTGAGAATTTTCGAAGACTGAGTTTGCATTCTTATGTAACTAGACTAGAATCGCGATTAATTAGTGAAAAAAAAATCATAAAAATTTCAACTTTTTCTTGCATTTAAATGTGATAAAAATGATGTTTTAAATGATGACTGCTGTGATTTAGTTCTTTACAAAATTGCGGTACTTCGATTTTTTTTGGAAATTACACTACTTTTATGAAGAATTATTAAAGTGTATATTTCTCAAGCTTCTCTTCTTAATTTTTACAAAGTCGGACATTAAACTATCGATTAACTAATTGAAGAAAAAAAAACATTATGTGGAATTAGCATGTTTCTTTCAAGTCATGATGTCTTAATTGTAAATATCCAGATTAATATTTTCATTGGAAGACTTTTTTGCAGTCAATAAATCTGCATTTTTTAAACTCCTCAATCATAATTTATACTATCCACTTAATTTAAAAAATAATTATATCACAGTAGTTTTTGGGGACAGAAGCGAAATATTCGCATATGTTTAGAAGGATATAAGAAAAATAATTTACCAACAAGCAAATTCGGGTTACCCTCATATAAAATGTAATATCTTTAATTTTTTTTATTCTCAGACTTTAGAGTAAACAAAGCATTTTCTTTTAATCAAATACTTGACCTACTAGAAATTTGTACCACAATTATCTCAACCAGCTTGGCCTGAGGATTCCGGTTCACCTTCATTGGGTCACATTGCATGTTGGGGTACATGGGAACGAGATTACGGATATGCTCCTCAAGCAAGGTTGAGATCTCTCCATGGAAGCTTTTGGCGAGCTCACCCCCTCGAAATTCACTCTTTAAATAATTAAATTGCTCTCTGTTTGGCGTATTCCTCCGGTCCGCCATTGGTATGCAGCCAAGAGTCCTGGTTTGTCTATTTCAAGCAGCGGCCCTCGGCCTTACAAACGGTCATGGCCGGGTTTAGGAGAATCCACTTTAAATGCTTGAGGTTCTAGAATGGAGAGAAGATCTTCTCTCCTTGTTTCCGTCCCATCACTGTCAATCCTGCTCATCTTCTTTATTGCCATGGCACCTCATAGAGGCTGCTGTTGGCCTTTTGGACCTCGAGTAGGCTTTCCTACGACAGAAGGATTGGTAACAACAATTGCAACAACAATAGAAATTTGTACCCGGAACCATAATTCTTGGTGCTTTATTTTGCGAAATAAAAAAATGGATCTATTTTTGTATGACTAGAGCTACATTTAAAAGGATTTTTCAATCTTTTTTCGCTTATTTTCGTTTTATCTTCAGTTTTCAGTGAATGCGTTCTTCTAATAATTTCTCATTTGGAAGCATGGAGCGTTGCTAAAGCAACATATATTCCAACTATCCATGGTACTTTGTACCTACCACATATTTTAGAAATTAAAATATGATTTACAGTACCTACTGCTTTTAGAGACAGGCTTACTAATGCGAGATCCCGACACTTAATCTGATGAATGTGGCTGGAATACATTGCTACCTGCGGTATCCCATATTTTTACAGTATTTTATGGCATAATATCGAAAATATGAAAAAATAAAACAGCACAATATCTTTTTATTACATTAAAGCATAGCTATATCTAATATTACTGTTATATTAATCAATATTTTACAATGCTTCAATTATTTATAATGGAGTATATATATTTTTTCAATTACTTCTATTAGTTCAAGATCTCCCTATATATATTTATAAATCATGCTTAAATTTTCAATCATTAGTAAAAAATTTTTATTCATCCATTCAAATTCAAATACATATTTTTAAATTGATAGTGGATGACACTTGAAGTTAATACTGCATTTTCAAATATTAATTCATTAATTTAATTTAATTAATTTTAGTACTTTAAATATAAATATAGCAGTTTGTAATGATTGTTTATTAAATAAATTTTATTAATTTTAATACTTTAAATAGAGTTTTAGCAGGTCTCAGCATTTTTCACGTGAAAGTGAAGAAAACGAGTATAATTCTTGCTAAAATATGTATCAATAGTTTATCAAGGAAGTAAAATAAAAACAAATTGTTAGCTTAAGTAAGAAGTTTTTAAATTTTTTTTAATGTTACTTTATAAAATTATTTTACGAGATAGAAAAGGAGGAATTCCACATACCTAATGATCATTGGTAGCAATTAATAATTTTCGCATCTATGTGTATTAATGCTCATGATTCATCTTGTCAATGATATCAAGTCTCATGATAAGGATACAGTAATCTGCTAATCACATTTTGGGAGGCGTGAAAGTTTTATAACTGTCTACAGAGTTTTATCAGCTTCAAGACTTGCTCTGGCTTTCTATACTGGCAAAACAGATAAAAAAATGGCGAAATTGCTGATTAAATGTTTTTTCCCGAAGAGGGCCAAAAAATTCTTATATAGCCAAAAAAATTCTTTTTCTTTTGTAGAGTTGTTTTATTAAGGGAATAAGATTAATCATTTTTGATGCACACATGCAATGAAATCCACCGTTGATTTTTGTTTAATCTTAAAATTGTGATTTATGTGTAGATTTCCGCGTTAAATCGGCCGTATTTAATATGTGCATCCATAAACTCTATTACCCGTAAGTGTTAAAATTCTGGAATTTATTTACCAGACAGAGCAAGATTTCTTTATAAAATATATATCAAATATTTTTACGAGGTTGTCATTAAAAATTATTTTTTGGTAGTTCTCAGATGTAAAATTGTCAAATTTATCTTCAAAATTTCCTTTTTGATTGTTTTGAATGGAATTCTTGCGGATGTTTCAAAACGACTTTTTCTGAAGTAATGACTTTTCTCAAATTATATTAATTTATATATAAAACAAGATTTAATGAGATTTTAGGAGATATAAAAGGAATTTTTTCCATTTTTCCATTACATTTTCGAAATTCAACCCATAATACTTCATAATGATCAAAAGAATCTTTAAACTTTTATTAAATCTAAGAAAAATCTTATCCTTTTTGCTTAGCTTTAATAAAGCCTCAACTTTATAAATGAATATATTTGTTAATTTTTTGATAAAATTTTATACAAAATATATATTTAAAGCTTTTTACATTAAAAAATGCCTTACTTTCCTTTAATGCCTTTCCTTACTTTCATGCTTTGAATAAAACTTGAGAAATAATAATAATAAAAGATAAAACAAAATCGTAAAGAATTTTTTTATAATTTTTTTATAAAGTAATAATTTTGCATTTTTATACTTCTTCAGAAATAAGTATATAATACATTTCTTTTTTCCTCTCGATCTCTGACATCTAAGTTTTTTTAAATTCTTATTTTATCCAGGTTTTAAATGAAATAAAAAATTTCAATAAAGTTTTATTAGTGTTATTTATTTTAGATATACAGAATTGTTTCTGATGAATTAAATTTACTCCACCATAATTAGTTTACAATTATGAAATTCAATAAATTATGGAATTGACAAGTCACAATTTCATTATGACTTTCAAATATCTCTGAATGCTCTGCTTTTCTTGCATCAGTCGCATAGTATGTTTTAACACCTTATGGTTGAGAAAATTGAAATCAAGTACTGAAGTTTATACGTAACCCCCCTCTTCATGGAAGAAGAAGCAATCAATCAATAAATGCTCTAGAGAAGCATTGCTTTCTGCACTTACTGAATATTTCCCGTTTTTTTTTTCCTAAATAAAAAAAGAACGAACTTTTCTTTTGAAATGATCCATGTCCATACGTCGGAGCTCATTCAGTTATGCGTTTCAAACACTCTCTATTATCAGTAGGAAACGGTAATAATTCCCTCTTTCTGCAGTCTTTAATTCATCATTGGGTAAATTAGATTAAACAGAAGATTAGATTAATAAAAGCAATCAAATATATTTATTTGACAAAACTATAAAAATGTTATTTTCTATACCGTAAAGAGAAACCGTTAAGAAAGACCAGAATTTATTCTAGAATAACGATATCCAACTGCCTTGAAAATATTTTCGTGTCAAACCATAAAATGTACTCCACGAAATTTATATCTTATCTGTTGCTTATTCTGTATTTAAAAAAAAATGTTTTTTAACTTTCATAGAAAATAGGTGACTTACAGTATTAAGAATTTCCTGAACCAGGAAGAAATAGTATGTTACTAAACAATTTTTTTTTCATTCCAATGTATTCCAGTTAATTATGAAGGATGGAATTAAATTACCAAATTACCGGACTTACGTTTATTCCATGGAAAAATTCGCTATATATCATATGCTTATGTATTAATTAATGTGGTTATGTATTCATTACGAGGAGAAAGCAGTAAATTAAATATTACTTCGCATTGATAAGTTTATATTGAAAATTTAAGAAATATCAACATTTCTACATTTTACAGCTCTCATACCCCCCCCCCCTTTGAAAACGAACAAGCTTGCAATTTTTTTGATGCGATATCTATCTATCTATCTATCTATCGAAAACAAG
>JAOUZG010004505.1:4597251-4610474 GCA_026289955.1 Argiope argentata | reverse complement strand
TATATATATATATATATATATATATATATACACTGAAGTGACAAAATTCATGGGATAGCAATATGCAAATATACAGATAGCAGTAGCATCGCAGCGAAAAAGTATAAATGCGCAATTCGATTTCCAGAGCTTTCATTTGTGTTCAACTTGTTTATGTGAACATGTTTTTTTGTGATTCATGGCGGCACGACGAGAATTAACAGACTTTGAACGTGGAATGTTAGTTGGAGCTAGACGCATGGGTCATTCCATTGCGGATATTATTAGGGAATTCAACATTCCGAGATCCACAGTATCAAGAGTGTGCCGAGAGTATGAAATTTCAGGCATCCCATCCCATCATGGACAGCGCAGTGAGCCACCACCTGCACTTGACGACCGAGACCGACGACGTCTGTGTAGAATGGTCAATGTTAATAGACACGCAACACTTCGTCAAATAACTGCTTGAATCAATGCGGGACGTACGAGGGACGTGTCCGATAAGACTGTGCGGCGAAATTTGTCTTCCTTGGGCTATGACAGCAGAAGACCGACTCGAATGCCTTTACTGACAGCACGACATCGCCTGCAGCGACTCTCCTGGGCTCGTGAGCATATCGATTGATCCCTAGACAAGTGGATAACCGTGGCGTGGTAAGATGAGTCACGATTTCAGTTGTTACGAGCTGATGGTAGAGTTCGAGTGTGCCGCAGACCCCACGAAGCCATGGACCCAAACTGTCAGCAAGGCACTGTTCAAGCTGGTGGTGGCTGCATAATAGTGTGGGTTGCTTTTACATGGCAAGGACTCGGTCCTCTTGTGCAACTGAACCGATCATTGACTGGAAATGTTTATGTTCAGTTGCTTGCAGATCACTTGCAGCTATTCATGGACTTCACGTACCCACACAACGATGGGATTTTTATGGATGACAATGCGCCATGTCACCGGGTCAGAACTATTCGCGATTGGTTTGAAGAACATTCTGGACAATTACAGTGCAAGATCTGGCCACCTAGATCGCTCGATATGAATCCCATCGAGCTTTTATGGGACATCATCGAAAGGTCCGTTCGTGCCCAAACTCCTGCACCATCCACACTTTCACAATTATGGACGTATGTACAGATAGCATGGTTCAATATTCCTGCAGAGGGCTTCCAACGACTTGTGGAATCCATGTCAAGTCGAGTTGTTGCACTTCGCCGAGCAAAAGGAGGACCGTCACTATATTAACAGTCATCCCATGACTTTTGTCACTTCAGTGTATGTGTGTGTGAGAGAGAGTGTTTGTGTGTTTGTGTGTGTGTGTGTTTGTAAATATGTATAGGTCAACAAGGAAAACTTTTTATTTATTTCTTTTTATTAAATTATTATAATTAATATAAATAAGTTATTAAAAATCATTGATTCGCAAGAATTTATCTCGCATTCTTCACCATCTATGTAAAAATAATAAAAAAAACCTTATTAACATCAAGTGTCATCCCCTGCAAGTCTCAAAATGTATTTGAACTTGAGTGGATGAATAAAAAGTGCTTTATTAACGATTGAAAATATGAGCAAGATTTTTAATTTGTATTATATTTATTTATAGGGAAAGTGTACACAAAAAGTTTTAAGGAATGTGTTTAAAAATTCATTTTAACTATCTAAGACTGATAACGTTTCTTCAAAAAATTAGATTACGAATGGTTCAAGCTAATTATTTGAGTAAAATGCTTCATAATGTGTACTAATTTTTTTTCTCTAAATGAACTAATTTGTTGAATAAAAAATGTTAGCGATGACTCTAAATATTGCTTTATGTTTTCATTATAATTATCTTAACTAATAAATGTATGATTTGTCACTAATGCTCTTAATTTCATCATTTTCTTTATTTGAATTCATACAGATATGTAATTTATTAAATATAAAAATATACGCTCAATACACCTTATAATTAATTCTCGAATTAAAACAATTTCGTTGGGGGCTCAAGTTTAGAACGTTCTATGGACTAATGCCACCGTCCCTTTAGTTTGAAAACACCTATTGACTATCATTTTTATTGTTATTATTTCTCTTAGTTGATGCTCTTTTGGTTCTAGCATTCAGTAGCTTTCTTTTCGCAGTTTTTTCTATTCATTCCTTTTTTATTGATAAATCTATTGAATCAGCATTCATGCCAGTCATCTTTCACAAATCTTTTTCCAATTATTCAGTTTCTAGAAATATTCTTTTTTCATGTGTCGGAATATTTACTTGCATCAACATAGAAGAAAATTACTTCTTTTGGGAGACACTTACTTATAGTAAAGTACTATCCTGTGGTACAGAAAGCCTTTTTCTGATAAGAAGTATCTTAGTGTAATATAGAAAGGAGAATTTATTACGTGAAAGTCTGTCTTGTGATACAAAAAGGCCTCCCACTACTTCCTTATTTTTCCATCGCTGCTTCAAAATTTTCTACAATATTTCCCCCTCAGACGAGAGAAAAAAACATTGTTAACGTTGTATAATCAGTCACAGCTTATGGCAAAAAATCTTCCTCACAAAAAGGCTTCAGTCAGAAAGGCAAATTGCAATAGCTACTAAACCTTTTTTTTATCTTTATTTTGTAGTGTGATAGCTTTACAATTTATTTTTAGTGTTAATGTAGTAGTATTAACGTTCCGCTGTAGAGCAACACTTAGGCTGTTCTGGGATGGACCTCTTAATTCTAAATCAACGTCAGATGACGAATACGACACCTGAGTTGGCATACCTCTCCCTCTTCACCTCAGCTGTAGAACATTTGACGTTGGTCGATTTAATGTCCCCCCCTTACACGATGACTCTTTTGTAGAATCTGGTCTCGAACCTGAAACCCTACGGATCACGTGACAAGACTTTAACACAAGGTCATTGCAGCCCGATACCCTCACAGAAACGATCCCGAAAAAGGTCATTGTTTTTCCAGATTTTTTTCTCCATAAGGAATCAATGACATTGCTGATGAAATTTTTGAATAACCCGAACGCACAACTACTTAAAAACTATATGCTACGCGAGTTATGAAAAGCAAAGTAATTACTTATTATTTGAGGAAACCCAATTCTGGTAACCCAATGCTGGAAAGGAGACTAATGATTGCCCCTTAGAAGAAGAACAAGTCTTTCGTTATGAAATATCCTATGATACTCTAAAAAATTTAACAATCATTCGTCCACATTTATTCAGCATCCTGCAATCTCATGCTTTATTAGATTTCAGCACCATTGATTAAGGAAAAGATTAAGCAGTTTTATCATTTCTGGTTGAAGCAAGTTCATTTAAATAGAGCATAGGAATCCTTAAGATATCATTGATTATCTTTAAAAAAGAAGTTTACAATGTTTTAATTTATTACCTTAAAAACTTGCTTTTTTTATATCTTATTTATCGTCTAGACATAACTATAGATAATTAAGTAAAACCAAGGAAAAGTAATATTTTTAAGTAAAAACTTAATACTGTTTTCTTGACAGATCATTCTTAAATTCTAAAATCCTCCCAATGCGCTCTTAAGGTATTAATTGAAAATACCACAAATGACAGTTTCAAATACCAGAGGAGGTTTTTTTTTAAAAGACAGCAGTTTAATAAGATTTAAAAGTGAAAACAAATAATACTAAAAAAATATTTTTTCGAGTATTAGTTTTTCACGAGTTCTTATTATTCAAACCCTTTTTGAAGCTTTACTCAAAAAGAACTTATTCCTAGAGATTACAATTTAAGTATATGTCGTAAGTGACGGTCTCAACTGAAAATTCATTAATTATGTTTTTTGTCTGCCATGTAATTGCCGCTATCGGGGCATTAAGTATGAGCTTAAGAGATAAGCGTCAAGAAATAACACACTTGCGGTTTTATTCCGAAAATAATTCATAAAAATTATGTTTTTATGCTAGGGGAGATCTTCGTTTCGAAAGATGTGATTAATTATCGAAAGTGAAAATCAAGTCTAGTTATACTACAGCGAAGTAATATTTGGCTTCATTAACAAAAGTTAATAAGATTAATAGCAAAACTAATTTATTAATCATTGACTTTTAATTTTCTTTTCTTTATCACATAATATTTTATGTGTTGTCTCTAAAAAACGATGAATTTATTTTTAATGGTGCCATCAATAAAAATAAAATTATTACCAATGGTTACAATCATTTATTTTCAGTTTTCGCTTCGCAAATGCCTTTATTGATACTTTGATAAGATATCATTTTATTCAAGACTAAGTATTTAATTATACTTTGTAGGAAAAAGGAATTATTAGAAGTATTTTTCTCCCTGTATTCATTTAATATGAAAATAGAGAAAGTACATCTGATATATCAGGCTTTAAACTTTTATTTTGAATAGCTAATTTGTGCAAAATAAACGTTGTGGAAATATTGCCTTTTTCAATCGCTTTGACATTTAAACATTTAAGAGCTATGGCGTTTGTTTGCTTAAATGTCTGAAATAGTACATCATAAAATTTAGTGCTAATGCATTTCATTTATAGTTGCTGATCATATGATTTTCTCCTGCTGATGATTATAAAAATAAAAGGACTTTCATATATGGATTTATTTTCAAAAAATGGAACATTATGCTGATTATTTATTAATAACAATGATTCAATACTGATGTATCGTTATTTTATTTATTTCAATGATCGTAAAATAAATAAAGTAACGTTAAATCAGCTAGAATAATCCTAATTGAACAACATTATTAATTGAAAGTTTCCGACAGTATTTAATTTCTAGTTAATGTTTATGGGTAGCAAAAGAAATGTTTGATTAATTATGCTTGAATAAGAACTGTTCAATACATCAACAAAAATTGTATAACACGTTTTCTTTTAATCTTAGAAATAATGGATTATTAATCATATATTTCTCACAAATCTAATATTCTTTGAAAAAATCGTAATTTCTATTAATGAATTTGTATAATATAATTTTTAAGAAAAATTTGAAAATCATACTACCGTTATCGTCTATATGATTATCAGTCTATCGTCTATTAAAATCATCTATAATACACTGCTCCAAACGATTAAGGGAACACATGGTTTTAATAGAATTACGCAAAGATGTCTACCAATAAGTAACATAAAATGAATCAGCCATAAATTGCAGTCTGCTAGGAAACGGAAGAAGAAAACTTTATATGCAAATAAAAGTTCATGACGTCAAAAACCAGAAAAAGGAGATACGGCCAGAAATCGGGATGTTGCAGAAGCGTCTGTTTTATTGCCGTA
The DNA here is from genome assembly GCA_026289955.1 of Argiope argentata. Taxonomy (NCBI): domain Eukaryota; kingdom Metazoa; phylum Arthropoda; class Arachnida; order Araneae; family Araneidae; genus Argiope; species Argiope argentata. The sequence goes on along the minus strand of JAOUZG010004505.1, from coordinate 4,605,237 downwards.
ACTGTGAAATTTGATTGAGCAGTCTTTCTGTTTTTGAGACAAACTTATGAGAATGTCTGAATACCTGTGATTTACCGAAATCCATGGCATGGCATGTCATAGGCTGACTGGAATCAGGTCAAACACAACGGAGTGTCTCGGACGCTGTTGGAGTCTCCAGAAGTGTTTTTGCAAGGCTGTGGAATCGATTTCAAGAAACAGGAAATGTTAGACGTCGACCAGGGCAAGGTCGGCCACGCGCCACTACAGCAACTGATGACCGGTATATAAGGTTAACAGCCCGTCGAAACAAAACAGAGAATGCTACTCAGCTGCAAAGACGGTTGTTCTTGGCAACAAGACGAAGGGTGTCCAGCCAAACAGTACGTAATAGGCTTCATGGGGGAGGGATCTATGCACATAGGCCAATGGTCTGCATTCCGCTGACCCCACGCTACCGTACGGTCGGAGGAAGATGGGCTGCTGAGCATCTAGATTGGAGTGTCTGGAGTGTGACACTCGACGTGTTCTGGTATGGCGGGAGAGGGGCACATGAAATAACCCCGCATTCGTTCCGGAAAGGTCACCATACAGACGAGCTGGTTGGATGGTATGGGGTGGAATCAGCATAGGCGGACGTACCGACCTGCATATCATTCGGAATGGCCCTTTGACGGGCCGCAGGTATGCAGACGAGATACTGCAATCTCATGTCATCACTTACGCTGGAGCCATTGGCGATTCCTTTATTTTCCAGGATGATAATGCCCGACCGCATATAGCTCGTCTTTTGGAAAACATGCTTGAATCTGAAACAATACAGCGTATGGAATGGAAAGCGTGCTCTCTTGACCTAAATCCAATCGTGCATGTTTTGGACATGCTCGGACGACGCATTGCTCCGCTGTTAAGGCCGCCTGTGACTGTCCCAGACTTTGAGATTGCACTTCTTGAGTAATGGAATAGGGTTTTTCTTTGGATTCTCCAAAGTCTGATCGATAACCTCATCGCATGCAATAGTCAGGTGTGCAATAGTCTTAGCTGTTCAAGAAGACCACAAGCCCTATTAAAACTCATGCCTCAGTTCTATTCAGAACGTTTTTTTATCGTTTTACATGTAACCAAATTGTTACCCTAAATCATCTTTTGATATTTTTTTTCCATATTTTCAAAGAATTAAAGCTTAATTCCACATTGTTTTATTTTTTCTCTGTATTGCGCATGGATACGCGTGTATTACCCATTGTATGAAAATACGTGGCCGTCTCGCACGGTTTTCTTGATTTTTTTGCTTGCTCCCCTAATGGTTTTGAGCAGTGTATGATGTCTATTATCTATAAAAATCATCTCTCAAACTATCAGTCTATCGTCTATAAAAATCGTTTATCGGATAACTTATCAGTGTCTGGTGAAGCAGATAGCTTTAATTGCAATATATAGAGTATTTGCAAATTTTTTAGACGAAATTCAAGTTAAACCAGGCATGTACAAATAATCCTTTTAATCAATTAAATTTGAAATCACAGCTGCCTGCGTTTGTAAATTAGGTACCATAAAAGAACCTGCAAAAAGGTGTCCATCATGTGTTTAGTGAAACACGAATTACATATCACATTACAGTTGCTAAAAAAACATGCAAATATTTGTGTATATATTTGCATGGTAATATTTATGAGCTCTTTACTTTAAATGTTCTAATATTTGATATTGATAATAGGTCCTTATTTTCATTGTTTTCAGACGCAGTTAAAATATTATTCTACACGCAAAATTATAATTGATGAAATGATGGTTAGTAAATTGTATGCATTTTCTTACTAAGCATTTATTGTGCATTAAACCAACTGAGGTACGTTTGGCCATGACGTACCTACGTACGTACGTAGATTAACGTGCAACAGACCCCCTTGCATTACAGTTATTCGGTAAAATCGGGTCTCAAACCTGAAACCCTATGGCTCATGAGAGGGAAATCTTTTCCGAGGCATCTCGCCCACAGTTATTAGTAAAAACATATCAGTTAGGGTCTTTAGCAGTATTTCTAGGAAAGAGAAAAGGTTTTTGGGGATATTAAATATATATTGCTGCTGTTTCTATTTGATTGCATTTGAGAAGAATCCAATTACATTTGAAGTGCGGCAATGTGCCTGGGCCATGCAACTTACAGAAAAGATGTGCATTAAAGGAAAAGTTCACTAAACTTCCCTTTTGTTTATACAGTTTAATCCTATACAATCAACTGAATAAAACCATTTTCAAGAAATCTTATGATAAGCATACACTTTTCAGAGAAGAATATCAAATAAGGATTGGGAACATCTTTATCAGTATTGCCCCAACAAACCCCTTCAATATTATTTTCAAGCGAATTTTATTTAGTTTTATAGAGGAATGGTGATCATGATTTAGTGTGTGGACAGTACTCAGCTGACATACAACTTCCTTGTTATTAATATTTCTAATGATAGATCGATACCTTGTTTAAGTTAGTGTATCTTTCGTTTAATTATGACTGTTTACACTATTTCACCAATATTAAACCAATACTATTCACCACATTGATCTGCCACAAGTCACAAGAACTCTTTCGGAAGTCTCAGAAGACATTATATTCTTCATATCATCTTCAATCTCTCTTCCTATCCTCTTCGATGGAGAGCATATGGAATCTCATGAAAAGTTGGTGCACCGACCCTCTCAGGGATATGTCAGGCAGTGGCCGAAGCTGCTTGATTAGAATAGATTAGGCGATCATTAATGGCCCCATAGCTACTATATCTTAGCATGCATAATAATGCTGCTCCTACCATCCATTCTCTTCTCTTGTTAAATGGTTTCAATACGAATTTTTTCCATATTTCAGAGGATCCTTCATATTTCATATCCATCTCTATGAGTCCGCTATTTGTTATGTCCCGCCACTGACTGAAGGGTCATTATAAAATCATATTTCTTTGCATTCGATTTAACTTTGCATAGGGGTTCTCATTTCATCAAAGTGAGCCCCTGCTAGAGAATTGGTGCTTTTCTGTTAGCCGACCACCAGCGAAAAATTGCAAAATAATGTAGAATTCTGTCAAATTTCCTGGCGATTTTTCGCAGTCAACAAACTAACGGAATGTGTTCTGCCTTTATAATTACGGATTTAGGTGCTTCGAATAGCTTTAAATTTTTAGAGAGAAGCAACAAGCTATATACCAAATAAAGAAATTCTAATAATACTGCTAATTAAACAGCTGAACAATTGAAAATGAATAAAAAATATAATATTACAAATCATATAGAAGCTTATTCAGACTGCTTTTTGCTTATAATATATTTAAATTTTATTTGCAACCCGATTTCGAAGGAATCATAAGTAAATTTGTTAAGTTCCGAGAAAACATCACTACCATGCTCTAACCGCATATTGTTCAGTTACCCAAACACCTGGTTTCCAAGAAAAAAATCACCTCTTTTGCTGAAAGGCTATCGACAATTATCGCTCATGTGACCAAAGTCGAGCATAATTAAGAAATAAACATCTTCTAAAGCTTTTTTTGAATAGACGCAGTTTTCATATAATTTAATGATTTTAGTCCTTTTATTAAAGATTTCTTGATTTAAAAAATTATTTATTGCCTATTTATAAAATTCAGGCAACTTCCAATTGCTAAAAATGAAAATTTAGAAAGTGAATTGCTATTACCATGCACAACGTCTCTGTACCAAATTTCTAAAATATTGTTTATTCATTCACACACTGATAAATCTCTCGCAATTGTTTATATGCATTATTTTGTATAAACATGAATTAGTTATACAAAACTTCAAATCGCTGATTCATAGTATTTTTACGCCAGTTTTCTTACTCAAAACGTAACAAAATATTATCAATTCATGAAAAAACACAAACAATTTATTAATGCTTAATTTCTTAAAAACTTACTTGGACAACTATTTTGAATATTTTCCTATATACATTATTCTTAAATTTATTTCGAGACATAAAAGAACACTCATGATTTGAATTGTTTTCAAACTTAAACGTTGCTGACTATTCACTGTCAATAACTATATAAAAAAGTGTCAGACATATTCAACTCAGCAGAGTATGTTTCACACTTTTATACACAATTGCGCCAATGATAGCCGATAATATCTGTGTATAATTTCCTGTCGTAAATATGTTAAATAATTCACCAACTTGATCTTCAAATATTTTCATTATTGATTATCACATGCTGTGCAATTTTATTATTATGTTAAGCATAAATCAATCTTAATATCAAACATATTTAATATGATTTTTATATGTTTGAATATGAGTTGTTTTGTCTATATTCTCAAAAAAATATGTGACCTATTCAGTTGTATTCAGGTGTAATATAAACACATTAGTGATCATTTAATAAATTAAATTTATGCATGTTTACCAAAAAAGATGTCATAATTCAAGAAATTCAGATAAAATTCTGAACTTCGAATAAAAATATCCAGTATCGGTTTATCAATTTTCATTTCCTTCAATATATATATAGGCAGAAAATTTGAACGCAAGATTTGGAGGAATCTCTATATTTCCGACCTCTCTGAGAAAATAAAAAAACACGAACTTTCGAATTCCGAGTCTCAGCACTATAGTCCAAATAAAAAAAGATTAGAGCTAAGCGATAAATTTCCTACGAAGTTTTATCACTTAATTTGCTGATATTTATCAAATTTTGAGGGAAATCATTTAAGATGAAATGCATCTGTTCAACTGACAGGGAGGCAACTGAAAGGTGTGAAGAACCAGTTAGATAAAACGTAACACATTGGTTAAGAAAATCGAAAGAATATTAGCAACAAATTCTTCCAAATCAGTTTTGAGGTCAAGTGTCTTATGGTGTACATTTTTCATGCATTTTATCGTACAGATCAAAAGAGCAGAAATTTTATTTATGTTGTCTGATTAGATACAACTTTGATCTTAGGACTAAAATTATTGTTCCATCTCAAATTATTTCTGGCATTTGGTCGAAGAAAACAAATACAAAACACATATTCAGTTTAATACCCAAGTATACATTCGATTCTTCGGTGCTTTTGTATAAAACCTCATGTTAATCATCAAAATCGTAGACTAGATTTTTAAAAAAATGCCAAATTCAGGTCAAAGAGGAATTTTTTAGCTATTGTTCCCTAATGCTAAGCAATTGTGAGCGGTTATTAGGAAGCGCTCTTGACTTTGTCCAATGTCCCCAATACTTTGCGCATAAGAGGAGAGACACTTTATACGAGAACGCGTGGAAGTTTTGAAGTGATCATTTCCATTTGTTTTTGTTTTCTTTCTTTTCTTTCTTTCTTTCTTTTTTTGAAATTGTTGAACTTTGTGCATTTCAAATTGAAATTACTTTTCTTTAGGAGTTCCTCTAATATTTTCCCTACACTTTTATATCATGGCGAATGAAATCCTTTTGCAAAAGAATTGACTTCAGACGGACATGAAAATGAATCCTATTTTCCACGCTGTTGAATGATTAAAACCAAATAATCTCAATATTGTCTAAAACTTACGGCATCTAATTACAATCATAAACTGTTGCGAATATACATCAATGTAATATGACAGATTAAAAATCAAAGGTAGATTTCAAAATGCCTCAGAAGCCACGAGGCCAAGAGAAATCCACCGTTGTAGGAATCATTTCATCACCATGATAAAATATTTGATCCACAATAAACAAAAGATTAAGCGACTCCTATTTCAAAAATTAATAATCATAGACTACATTTATAGAAGACTTCCGAAGGCCTAATAATAATTACGTGCATTACCTCCTCTCTTTAACAACGAAATACTCCGGAGTGGAAATGTGTTTCCGAGATTCAAACTTTCAAATCAATAAGCAGATACAGCCACGTCTTGTTATCAAAACTGCTCCCTAAGCCACAAAGCAATTCATGTAAATATCACCCATTGTGGGAATCTTTCATCAATACAGCAGTGTGAGATTCGTTCGCTATCCATTTCCATGATTAGGGTATCGGAGAAATCTGTATCTCATCCAAATCTCGTTGTTCCACATTGAGCCGATCGATCCTTCTTAGGGAAGACTAATTACAGCGGAATTCCGATTGGTAGGAACAAAGCTACGATAGATTTCAGTTGGCTAATTTAAATTAGACGAATGGCTGCTCAATATAAGCGGGAATTTAAGACTTTAATTGGAAATCGAGAGAATGTTGTCGTACCTAATTTCTATCAAGTGTTGACTGAATTGGAATCTTGATGTGCTTCGGAAAACTATTTCAGAGTACTTCTATGGCGTCATTATTTGTTTAGTACAGATTGTTTTCGCTTAATCTCATAGAACGAGAATGTTTGCGCCTTTGACTTCGCCTTGGAATCCGCCGACTTGAAACTTGCGTCTGCCAGTTCGTTGGCTAATTCGATTTGGAAGATCCAATTAGTTGTTGCGCAGATCTGTTTTCCGCATTGAAAAAAGTTAATAGAATTCACCGAGTAAATGGACAACTTTCCTCTCTCCTCCTGGCTTTCAGTGAAATTGAATCTGGTATATACTGACGATTGATTATTTCCTTTTATACAACTCCTTTGCTAAGACATTTTTGAAACAGATTCAACAAAAGATGATCGATTGATTAATTATTTAAATAATTGCATTTAATACTATAGTAACTCACAATACCAATACATATGCAAGATGAGTATCATCGCAGAATATCTAGTATCGTCTGTGTCGCCGGAATTTTTCTTTTTATAAAAATTATTTGGATTTTAATTGATGTATATAATTTTATTCTTAAAGACATTGAACGATTAAAGATTGAAATAAACATGTATACTGTCTGTCCATAAGGATATCTCTGGCCGACAGTCGTGCATGTTTACGGCGGGAGTTATAGAAACAGGTGTCGATAGGGAGGATTCATTTCGAATGGGTGGAATCGAACCGAAGTCGGGGGGGGGGTATTCTTTATCTTGACGAAAAAATGAAGCGATAAAGAAACATCTGACACGCACTCTAAGAAACATTTGAATTATTTTCAAATTTAGGACACTTTTACAAATAAATGCGGACTTAATTGTGTCTCAAAAAGCTTGTAAACATTGAAAATAAGTTATAAAATAAGTTTGATTTTTATAAAATTAAAATTTCATAAAATGTAATTGTTAATTTTGAGTTTCGAAAAATAGTATATATATCAAAAATAAATAAATATGTTTATTTAAAAAACTTTTTGGAGAGGTTTTAAGCATATTTAACAATGGATATTTTACTTTGTAACAGAATAAAAGCAACCTTTTATAAAAATTATGAAATAATTACGATTATTATGTTATTATTTTTATGTTGAATTAGACAGATTACTTCGCGTTTGCTGCGGAGGATTTGATCTTAAGTATTTACATAAATTTAAAACAAATAAAATGAAAATTAATTTTTTGTCATGCTGGATTCTACTTAATTTTTTTTTCTTCTTGTGCAGTCGTTAAACATATAAATAATTATTCAGTTTTTCTATTTGATTTACTCTGTTCTTTCTGTACTAATCAGGTAGGAATTTCTGTATTATTCTAACAGGAATAATATATATTTTCAAAATTCTAAGTACGCAAATGATTTTCAGCCCAGTGAATTATTTTTCGAGTTTGATTTCGAAAACTAAAGGCCATATATCAATACCGCCAATTAGGCGCTAAACGCGCTAACGTAAGAAACTTGAATGAATTTCTACCTCTGCAAAATGGATTCTTCTTGCAGTAACCTGTTTCTATAACGTCCGCCGTAAAAATAGACGACTGTCGGCCAGAGATCTCCTTAAGGACAGACAGTATATTAGATTTCAAAATTTTAATTATGAAATATATCAATGATAAATATAAATAAAGTACAACAGATTATCTTGAATATTGTGAACTTTCAAAGCAATTCTTTTGACTTATCTATCTATCTATCTATCTATCTATCTATCTATCTATCTATCTATCTATCTATCTATCTATCTATCTATCTATCT
>JAOUZG010004505.1:4547309-4576610 GCA_026289955.1 Argiope argentata | reverse complement strand
ATATATATATATATATATATTTGATATCATTATTCTTTACTATTAAGTCAAAATTATGGTATTCGAAATGAAATTTCAACCACAATTATAATATTATTTAACTTCTAATAAAGGCCTAAAATTTATTTAATAACTACTGGAGTTTCTATTTTAAAATATTTCTAATTTTTGTTAAACAAATATACTGATGATTCAAACTTTTTTTTTGTTCTTCATTCTACAAGGTCGAGTCAAATGAATGCGAGTCAACCCTCTATGCAAGGAGGATTCCCTCCCCCATCTGCGATACACGCCCATATCTCAGAGACATTCTTCATTTACGAAAGTGAGACGTTCAAGTTCTTTAAGCCACTCTTACACTGGGTTGAAGATAAGGTAGCGTGACATAATGGAAGCTCCAAAACAGGAACAGCTTGATGTGGGCAAGTGTTTGACTGATGAAGGTGTTTCCCAGCAAGGAATTAGTCACCGTATCACTCCATGTACGACGAACACTGCATTTCATTGGTCACAGTGAAACGTTGGAACAAACATTTAATAGAAGGACGTAAAAGCGGCCTGACAATGTCCGCCCCCTCCAAAAAAAAAAACAATCGTGTCGGACGACGTCGTGAAGGAGTGTCAGTTACAGACTGAATGAATCAGCAGCCCAAGGAGTTTTATGAGACGGGAATCAAGGGGCTTTTTTGTCAATGGGACACGTGTTCACGGAGACTACTTTTAAATAAAGCACTCTGTTTCTCATATATTATCATTGGCTAACTTTCATTTGTCCCTCCCTTGTAATTTTCCACCTACCATTTATAGTATCGGAAAGTTAATTTTTTCGAGTCACTTTCTGAAAATAGCATCTATGGGAAATAGCTAAAATAATACATTTATTTACAATAAAAAATCTTTAAAAATACATACGAATTCGAAAGGGGAACTAATTACTGTTAAAATATTTAAAACTCACTTGCATGAGGAATAGTGAATTGTTACTAAAGTTCTTGCTTCATAGCGCTCACATTCTCGTGAAATGCTTCAGAAAGTAGGAAAATCCTCAAGTAAAACTTTTCATCCATAGCACTTTTATTTTCAGTCGTATCAGGTGCTTTGAAAAACTGTTCAGCCATATATAATTTCAATATTTTTTTTATCAATTTGATAAAAATGATTTCTTAAAATGAAAAGTTTTATTTATTTAGAATGCAAGAATACAGATATCAATGCTGCTCTAGAGGGATGAAACCTGCGGGATCCTTAGACTAAGACTGTATAAATAATATAAATGTTAACTATTTAAAATTAAAATAAATTGTTACCTCAAATTAGAATGGAAAATGTTAATCAAATTTGGAGAAAAAATATATTTTCTGAAGAATATAAACTAAAGTGAATTCTTATTATTTTTTTCAGATTTTAGGCGTTGTTCTAAACAACGAACTTAACAAATTTACAAATCAAAAACAATTTTTATTAAATTCTGCGCCAAAAATAAAACAGATCAGGTAAAGGTTTAAAAAATACAATATGAGAATCAAAGATTCATTTTAATAAACATATTTATTTCTTTACAATCGTTTGGAATTTATAAAATTGCATAGACTAAATTTTTACAGCTAAGCTATAGTTCGTGGGTGTACCACCAACGGGAATTAATTGTTTACGTATTTGAAAAACTTCAATTTTTTATATTTTTGTGATAACGGAAGATCATTAAAATAAATTCAGCCTTTTGATTTCATTCATCGTAATTATTAAAATAAATATAAAGATTCAGATAAAAATGTACGAATTTAGATTGGTGATGCATTTAAATGCGCCTACATCTGAAATATATATTTGTACCTACAAGAAATGTAATGACTTCAAAGAAACAATTATTTCTTTTATTCTTTCTATGCGGAATATTTAGTTATTATTAAGGAGGAACAATTTTATTTACAACTGTTAGTTTTTAGATGAAATTGATTTTTAAAAATATGACCATTACTTTAAAATTATGTAAAGTATGATAAATTTAAAAAAAATAAAAAGTTATATTCATTATAATAATTAAAATAAATACATCCTTTCGTTAAAATAAGTACAAAATTTTTTTTGAAAATTCATTATTTTCCTATAAAGTTGTATAAAATAAGAAAAAAAATATTTCGTGGTTTGATATAAAAGTAAAATTTGTAAATTATTATTTCTTATTATCCATTAAAATAAATTTATACAAGCAAATATAGAAAAATAATTGATATTTATAATGTACCTGTATGATAGTCCACACGGATAAAAAATCTGTAGTAAGATGAAATAATGATTTAAAACAAACATATTTTTTTCTGTAAAACTATACATTTGAAGTTAAACAAAGAAACTATTTTACTTACAATTAGTTATCTGACATGTTTGCATCCTTAACATAAAAGCAGATATGCGTTTGGTCAAAAGGTAAAACATTCGTTAAATAGGCTCTAGGTCGGTGAAAATTTACAATTTGATTTTCGTTAGGAAATAAATATTAATTAATAATGCTTACGTTCAAATTCTTTCTTTCCTAAATTATAATCTCAAATCACTTGTGTCTTTATTAGTATACGTGGATACAAATTTGGAACAAAATTCACAACAAGATTAGGACCAGTGGAAGATGGTACATCTTTTTTTTTCCAGTATCGAGTTTCGTTTTATCTTTTGACACCAAATCACCTGTCCCATTCCCTATATTTAAGCTAAATGTAGATATAATATATTTTGTATTATTTTTCTTCCTTCCTGAACCCGTGACTGGAGAAATGAATTTCCTCACACAGAAGACAGGGAGTCAAAATGACGTCATCATTATTTATCCTTTTTCGTATTCTGTAAGCTGCATCGGAATTTAATTTGGGAAATCAATGTCTTAAAAATCATGTAGTTACCAAACATATAAAAATATATTAATATTAAAAATGTTAAATGTTATAAAACATAGGGAAGATATAAGAAAAATCTAAACAATACTTTAATGAGTATTTACTTCGTTTAGATATTACATAATTTTTCTAATGTTAGAACTTAATAGGGAGAAATAAAGAGTAAATTATTTTAAAATATTATTTTAACAATATTTCTTTATTGCCCTTTGTTTAATTAATTTATATTAAATTACTGTTTCATTATTTTTTGCTTGATTTAAATTAAAAGCGATTTCAGAATCTTGGAGCCAACGACACCATAAATAATAGCAGAAACTTTAGAAAATACTAATTAGGTTATGCGCATATGTTCACATTTTACTGGAACACTGTGGAAAGAACACTTTGAAGGTACTGAAGAGATCATTGTATTCCAGGATTAAATACCGTGTGAAAGTGAGGACTAATGAAAAACGAGGAATTATTTTGACTCCCATCTCCAGTTACGGGTTAAATTCACATTCTATTTTTATGGAAATGTAGTATTAAAAGGAATTAACCAATTTTCCATGAATTCAATCATTCAGTGCTTTTTCTTAAAGAGTTGGGGGTGGAAAAAAACCCATAATTTAGTTAAAATATTATGCGCATTTTATCCTTTTTGTGCTTTCAGTTCATTAATTAAAAAGGAACGTCACTGTCACCTCCAGCATTAGTCCTCAGATGCTGTCGCTACAATTATTTTCCGACAGTGTAGTGGCACAATATATTTCTTTCTCGGGGTGAGGAAATGCACGTCTGGGATAGACTGTTCAGCAAGACAGAACCTAATAGCCGGGGGGAAAAATGCGAGTGGGAGCCGGATATTCCAATATTTCGAACACGTTTTTTCAGAAAGTAAGGCCGCAAGCTGGGTGCCAATTTTGATAATGGTTACTGTCTGAGCACTTAAAAGAAAATATCTCGGGGTAATTTGAAATTAAAACATTTAATTAACATATGCAGCTTAACGTTACAAATAAACAAAGACAAGCAATTAAACATTTACAGTTACAAAGCATAATAATGGGACAAGATAAATTTAGCTGTTTACTCGAGGAAAATCCGACTCGCTCTGGAGGGAGTTCTCTTTTAAGCCACCAGGAGGCGGCAAGGCTGGAATATAGCAGTCCCGCATTTACGGAATATATTGTTCAACTACAACAGCAACTTCACATTCGAGAAGCAAGTAGAGATAAAGCGGAAAAAGGGGCAAAAGGATTAAAAGCAAGTATGCTGTTTCTAGGTGTTAATTAATTAAAAATATCGGATAATTCGTATATGTAGCTCTCTGTATTCAAAATATGAACATTTTGGTGATGATATGATTAATATTGAAATATTTTATAAAAATAATTTTTTCCTTTGCTACATAAATTTTCAGGAAAAACCATTAAGAATTGTGCATCTATTTCGAATGCAGTTTTCTTAAGCATTCGACAATTCAGTTATTATTTAGAATTTTATAATAATCTGCCCTTTATAAAAGAATTTTATAAAACACTACAGGAAAAACACAATAGAGGAATAATACTTCTAATACTTTTGCTGTTGAATTTCAAATTCATCACAGCAAAATATAAGGAAAATATATTTGTAAAACCCGATATTTAGAAAATGAAGAGATTTTGCAATTTTGAGTTAAAAAAGTAAAAAAAACACAGCTTTTTTGGAAAATGGAAAACACAAACAGAAATTTGATACATAAATTCCTAGAAATTTGAAGAATGACGCCTAAATCAAATGCTTATTTTTTCAAATATAATTTTTTTCTGATAATTAAAGAGAAATCAGTGCTGAAAAAGATAAAAGAATGAAGAAATAATTAAAATGGAAAGGTATTAACATAAATTACTGAATTACACATTATTTGAAATTATTGATGAATTTAAAAAACTGGTGTCCACATCAAATTAAATAGCAGGAATGTGAAAAAAGAAGCTTTGAGAAAAAGAGAAATATTAATGTAAAGAAAGAGTTGAAATTTCTCATAAATTTAAGTGTCATCTAATTAGTGTTTGAAGCCATATATAATCTCCATATATGTATGTGGCGAAAAAAAGTTTTAAAAGATCAAAATTCTTTGTTTGAAACATTTAATGTGGCAGAAAAAAATCAAATTTTCTTTTTGAGATTAAGCCTGAGAGACTGAAAAAGTCAGTTATTAAAATTACAGTACCTTTTTTTAGTTTTATAACATAAGAAATTATTATATTAAAGAAGGAAGAAATGTGTGTGTTTTTCAGACAAAGCTGAAATTTTTAACTGCTATTTTTTCATTATATTAGCTTTTAAATGATAATAAAAAGAAGTTTTGATGTAAAGGTTGATCAAGTTTGTCGTTTTTAAATTGCTTCTCATTAGAGAAAACAAATCGGTCTTTTGTTATCTGGGAGTTAAAGAAAAATCCAAAATACAGTAGAAAGAAATTCTAGAAAATGCTTACATTTTTGTTAACTGTATTTAAATTGAAAGCAATTAGATAATTTTATAGTTGGAATTACTTGAAATAAAAAAAAATACTGTAAAGGATTAACTGAAGTATCTTAAAGTTTGAACATAATCAAATTCAACAATCAAATTTTGCTCAGAAATCGTCCGATTGTAAGTATAAATAAGTTATCTGATTATTAAACGAGCTTTGACGTTGACATAGTTTACTCCATTTAATATGAAAAAAGCACGAAGAAAAAAAAAGACACTTTAAATGCAAGCGTAGTGATGTCATTTAAAACTTTTAACAAAATAAAGAACATTATATCAATCAGTTCGGTATTTTAATCGATATGCTCCAAATAAATAGCTAATTTCTTTTACATATAATCATTTCGAATTTCATTCAATTCCTACTATTAGCTCACACTCTCCATATATATATATATATATATATATATATATATATATATATATATATATATATATATATATATATATATATATATATATATATATATATATATATATATATAATTCTAAAGTCCGTCACCAACCACTGTACAACCTTTTCCGTAGCAAGCACGTACCGTCATTAATGGGAGGAATCAAACCCTCCACCTATTTGTATATCCTCTAGGGTAGTGAGATCCAAACACCTTGCCTGAAACATCTTTTCCATATTAAGAGGTGCCTGTTCCAAAGGGTATGCACAATCGTGTAATCGCGATGCTCTCCTTCCAATTGCTTGGCATGGAGGTGGATCAGTCATGATGCGGGCAGGCGCGTTGTGGTTTCTGCTGGCTTCAATTATAATTCTTAAAGTTTTGATCATTGAGAAGAATTATAAAGATATTTCAGATGATCATTCCATAATTAATTTTCTTTATTGCTGGAAAAAGAATTTTCAGAATGGTAATGCACTGTAACGACTTGACCACGAGCGGGTCAAATGAAATGGTAGCGTGTTGTACACAAAGGGTTTATTTACAGCTTTACACAAAAAAACACGTCATCTAGGATAGATACAGGAAATATTTACAATGGATTGACTGTTCGACAACTATGCCGGGAATTTACAAGCTGTCTGCGTATCCTGCTACTGCCTGTAGCTCCAGAGATCTATGGTTTACTTCCGGTAGATCTTTACAACAAACTCGAGATCGAGTGGTATCTCTTCTACTTCAGCACTTCTCGCAGCTCGTCTTGTCCACCGGATCAGCTTGTTTCCTCTTCTCTTCTCCTCACCTTCTCTTTCTTCTCCAGATCGGCTTCTCGAATCCCTTTTTAACGGTCGCGAAGTTTCACCTCTCAGCCTAATATTGGCGCACTGGAGATGCCGGTTGTCCAATCATTCTACTCCCACTCGCGCCACCATGTCGTGGGAAGATTTCTGAGACATCCACCCCTTATCAGAACCTTCCCAGCACCCGCTGTTCGCACCTGGATTCTTTCTTCAATGGGTTCAAGGAAACACTAATTTCTTCAACGGTCGTAACGGTGTTCGTTATCGGAACCCTTCCCAGCTGGGGTGGCCCATAGACGAATTAGTCCCGTCTAGTATTTCGACCCGGTTCACTGCTTTGATGAGCCGAAAAAAATGCGTGATCCCTTATCTGTCCTTCTCAAATTCTAAGAGCGGGAGAAACACATTGGGCAACAAAGGCTGAATAGCCTCACCGCTGGTTAGGAGTATCATTGTTCGATCATGTGCCTCTTCCAGCAGGAGAAAAAGTGGCAACTTCCTTACAGCACCCTTTTATGCAACGAGGCTTGTCCAAACGTGGTTCGATGAGCCCGAGGATGAAGTGAAATTTCTATCTTGGGTCGCTTAGTTTACCGACTTCGATGAATTCGCACATTCATTGTCTATTTTAGAGGGATCAATCTGGAATCGACATCCAGCACTGGTGTCTCTCCCGGAAATTTCACATCACCGTGAAAAATGGCACAGTGTCTCCAGTCACTTTCAAAAACTCCATTTATGATACAATTTCGTGGAGAATCCAGCCCTGTTATAAGTCAAAGGTAGAGCTATGATTTATTAATAATAAATATTGTATAAGTTTTTGATGTTATCATTATTTTGATAACAATCTACATAGTTTTGTTAGAAGCAAATTGTCATAAGTTTCTTGAGTACTATAAAAAAACCAATGCAAATTTAGTATTTTCTATTATAAATAATAAACATTAAGTCATGTAAATCTAAAAAGAAAATATCAAGAATTAATTTAAAAATCTTTCACATCATGATTAAGTTAGCTTATTCCATTGACAGAAAAAAAAATGAATTTTCTATTATTTTTAATGAGGCCTTATTTCATTAAAAAAAAAGTGGATGAGGATAATGATACATCATGCAAAGAAATCCAAAAGTCAAGATCTCTCAAATAAAGTTCCGAAAAGAGTCTTCATAGCTAATTATAAATCTACGAATCCACTCATTAGTTACACATTTCTTGGATCCATATCTAAGTAATAACATGAAATTCAAATCCTATTACTTGCATCGCTACTTTGTGCATCAAAATGACTGACTATACAGCAATTATAAGGTGAATCATTTGCTTGTTCTTATTTAAATCTTCGAATCGTTATGTTCGATGAAAAGAAAATATCGTTCTCAGAAAGAAATCTGACAAAAAATACGAAATACATCCGATCTTTAGAGACACTAAGCGAATACAGTAATGTCGTAAAAAGTTCTTAATTTAAATTTAAATTGTGTCTGCAATTTTAATTATGTTCTGTCGAATTCCGATTAAGATTAGGAACTAAGGAAAAGAAAACTCAAATAATTGCTTTCTGAATCATATTGAATGAGTCGGAGGACTCACTCTCAAAATATTTTTTTTCTTTACAAAATAGGCTGCTGTTTAATTAAAATAATTACTTCCCTATAAATAGGAATTCCGGAGCTGTGTATTCAATTGTTATCATCTTCGTATTTTTTACCTTAATTTTCATTTCCTCTTTTAAAAATTAAAATTAATCTTTGAAATCTTTATATATCGAGTTAATTTATTTATCAATAATTCATTTATTTTCAAATTAATTTCGTATCTTCTAATGAAATAATTCACTTTCAGATAGCGGATGTTTAATTCTCATCTGAAATGTGTTTTAAAATTAATTCGCCATATGCTCATTTGTTAGCTTTTAACTTATTGAGATTGCAATTGGATTATTTTTATTATTAAATTCTGAGAATCTAATATTGTAATGAAATCAATTATTTATTGTCTTCTATGCTAGAAATTGTAGCTTCATGGATATTTTAATTTAAATAAAGGAAAATGTTGAATTTTAATATGTTTTCTGAAATAATTTGCGCTTGCTATAATAAGTTTGGACTGCAGTGCTGAATAATATAATTTTAAATTAATTTAGCAATTTAAAGTTGACACAATTTTGTGTCAAAGAAACCGCTCGGACTGAATTGATCAGCTGGTTGGAACTAAAACTATATTTACAATTGTTTTGAGTTTGAATGTCCATTAGCGGAGGAAAATTTCCTTTTAGATTCGTATGAATAAACTTCAAAATCACATTGTTCTATTTCATAATTTTGAGGTGCCAAATTCCAGTTTCCAATCACGTAAAGTGATTTCTTTAAAATGTTCATTATTTCAAAATTAAGCGCATTTTTAGAGCTGTTTAATTCTAAGATAAGAAATTATCTTTTAAAGAAATTTCTGTGTCAAATTGTTCTACTTTCAATCAGTTTAAAAGATATTTTAAACGTATTTCAAAATATTGAATTTCATTGTTGAAGTTGGTTGTTATTACTGCTTTAATTCTGTTACTTTATTGTAATAGAAACAAAGCTACTGTTTCTATTACTTTATTTTTTTTCTTTTAATTCTATCATTAACATTAAATTGTGATTTGATTAGGGTCTTGATACTAAAGATAAGAAATGCGTTGAAGACAATTCGATGATTCTTTTTTCAATTGGTTATTTTTCTTCTGTTTGAAATTCCTGGTTATGTTATTGCTCATTATTTGTGCATTTGGGGGGGGTGGCTATTATTAGTACATTATTAGTAGTACATTTCTACAGTATATATATATTATATTTTGCTTTGAAGGTGAAAAAAATTCTCAATCGTTTCAATATCGAAGTAACAACTTTTATAATCAAACACAACCACGCTTCCGAAATCCAAAGTTTCAAAACACAGAACATGCATTCTTCTTCCGGAAATCTCACGAGGGCAGGTAGAGAGCCAAAGGAGTGCCAAACGTGGCAGATTATCGCCATTTCAATTCAGTTTTTTTTTTCACAGCAGGTATATAGTTCTGTCTCGGGCTTTATATATGTGCCTTTTTTCATTTTGGCTGCACGTCTAAATTTTTCGTAAGCTTAAATTTCAAACAATGTTTTTTTAATTATGAAATTATCGAAGAACTAAAACAATGGGGAAACTACCTTTTAGGTACAAAATTTAATGCTGTTATACATTTCGATGCTTTAAAAACGATCGATTTACAAATTGAAAATCCTCAACGGATATTATAGTGATTGTAAAGTGTGTCATTCTTAGAGTATATAAAAAGAAAATTCATAGATAAACCAAACCCTTATCACATTTGTGGTGTTTCTTTAAATGTTGTCTTATAAAAGGTCAGAATCGGAATGAATTTTTATCTGAGATTTAAACCAGGATTAAATATTCACTTTCGGTGGATTTCACAAAAACTATATATATTTTTTAAATATTAGAAAGTGATATCAGACATTTAATTTACCCATTAACGACACAAAAGGAATAAATTCTTAAAACAGTTTTACAAAGTTCATTCAGAAAATAACGGGTTCATTATCATTTGCGACTCATAAAATCCTCAGTTAAATAAATGGCTTAAAACGTTATCCCTTATACCCCATTGCTTTCAAACAGATGTAATCAAAATTTATTGTTTTATCCAATTTTCAAAGATGATCAATCGCTTAAATTTTTTTTTCGAAGATTCTCAAAATCAGCAAAAAATTATTTCAAATATCTTTTAACTGTTGACGTTTTCACAAGTTTGTGATGCCCTCATTCCTTACTTCTATTTTTGATGGAATTGCTTTGAATTTAACATTACTACAAACCATATTTGGCAGCCATCCAAAAAAGTCGCCACTGAAAAAAAAGGACTAAAAATTTAAGAATTTTAAAATTATTCGCGATTAATCACGTAAGCACGTTTATACAACTATTGGTGTATTATTTGGATGCAATAATTTTGAATATAATCATAGAACAATGATTTCCTTTTTTGTTTAATTAACTATTAATGAACTCATTTAATCATTCAGTCATGTCCAAAGAAAGCGAAATTTCATGAATTGTACAGTCACTAGAAGTACTAAACCTACATCCTTTCTTTTTATTATCAAAACTTCAAATTGACATAGAAATGAAACAAAGGATGTCTTCAGATCAAACGTAATCTTGAAAAGGAATATAATATATGTAATTGTAAAAACTAAAACGACATTTTCAATTTACAGATAATTATTGATTCCAGACATAAAGCAAGCTTTGAAGAGTTTTGCGATCAGTTGGATGCAATTTCTCAGCCTTTCTTTAGGGCAATTCTATTGTGTGAGAAAGGATCGTCGTCAGGAAGTTCCGGTTCGAATATTAACTTCTGGATAGCTCCGATGAGTAGACCACATATGAATCTGACGTCAAAAGTAGGATTGAGAAATTTATCCGTATAGTAAATGTGGATAATTTCTTCATCTGATCTCAAAACTCTGTTACTATACCTCTCTGTTTAATATATTCGTGAAAACGAAATTTTCCAAAATGAGCAGCTTCGGGATCATATGCTTTTCTAGTCGAAGTAGTGTTTCTGAAATTTTTAGTCATTAGTTGATCAGGCTCGCCTATATTCTTTAGAAAAAAACCCACATATTAGATAGAAAACCCATAGGAAATATCATGAGTCACACTTTCTTTTTCTCTGGAATGTCGGTAGTCACTAGTGTTGCATTCCAGACATAATGGAAGGAAATAGAAGAACGTGGAAGCTGGAATCATCTTCATTATATACTTTATAGAAGCATGAGTAATATTTACACTAATCGCAGAAGGATTGTCCCAGATAAATAAAGTAAATTTTAATAGGATTATATAAAACAAACGGCCGAATACTTGTAAATAAAATTTAAATGCTAGAATTGCAATTCAGTATTATTCCATGTATAATTACTGAAACCCAAAATTCAAATTCTTGAAACAAATAAAAACTGCGTAAGTAAAAAAAAAACTTTTTAGACAAACCTTATTCATACAGACAGTTCACGGCAAATGCAGTTGAAAAATGTATAAACATCCTTCAATTTTAGAGAAAGGCATTTAATAACAATTAAAATTTTAAACCATGCTATTTTACTCTTGTCAGATGGTTTTGTAAAAGGTAGCATGATTTACATCACTTAACAAACTATACTGAGTATTAGGCATGTTTACTAATTTAAAATGATTTTAGGACTAATGGACTGAAGTTTTAAAAATATACACAGCCTATTTTAAGTAAGGATTAAAAATGAAGGGTTTTACATGATTAATGAGTAGGACAAATCTCAATAAGATTTTCATTTTGTTACATTTTACTTTAATTTTATATTTTAAGAGAGATAAAGGCGTGATAAGATGCTGATATATAAATTCCCCCTCCACCCACTCCTTTCGATTCTGTTTTTCAAAATTGTTTTCAACTACGATTCTTCGGACTTTAGCATGTGTTTTGGCACGCTAAAGACAGAAATATTTCTTTCTTTTCATTGTTATACTTTTTAATGCTGTTTACTAAATAAAATCTGTAATTGATCTGAGATTAGCAGTGTAGATTTAAAAATGTTTCTCTTTACACCAAGACCTTTCTTGAATAGAGGATAATTGTATCAAGCATGGATTGAAAAAGTGTGTCATGCAAGCTCAAAGGATTAATAATAGGTTTTCAAAAGTTTTTCATCTCATAAACTGAAAGTTTTGAAATTTGTGTCACTATCTGTAAATCTCGCATTAATTTTTTTATATATTTTTATTAAATTTTGGATTTTTTTGCATTTTAGGAAAATTATTATTAGTTTGAAATCATTAATATTAATGATAACTACCGTTTAAACATATTTACTTTTCAGTAATGTCCTAAAATGAAAAATTTCTAGACACATAAATGCTTTTATGTATAGGGGTGAGGGAGAAATTATCTTGAAGATATTCAAAGTTTTTGTAGCAGATGATTGTGAATATCCTACAAAAATTTATTATAATAAGTAATAATATTCTTTGGATATCGTGAAGGAATTACTTAATTTGTTTATTAGTAGGATTATGTACTTTTACTCTTTCAATGCAATTACACAAGAGAACGTAGTGTTCAGTCTCACTTTTTGCATTAAAATATTACTCTCCTAAATTTAGTTCATAAAGTTTACTTTTTCTTATTTTTTTTAGTCAAGGTTCTTTTTTCCAATACATTGTTCAGTGAATTGCACCAACAATAATTTTCAACATTATATCCAGTTCCTTTAGATAGAAGAGTTGCGAAAATAAAAACCCAATAATCCCGTCAAAATGTCATGGGCTGGCAATCCTTTACCGGCTTCCCAGCTCATTAATTAACGTGGAATGTCATCTCCAGCTTGCCCATCACTCCTCCAAATATTATCTTCCGGAAACAATTCTGCGCTTCAGAGTAAACAGGGAAAAAACCCGGGGGAAATTGAAGAAAAAAAGAAAGAAAAACAGGCCTAATTCCTTTGTTTCAGACTGCTAATTAGGGGTGATGATACCTGTTTCTGCATAAAGAGGATTTTTTTGTGCTATCTGTAATCATTACATTTAACGCTACAAAACGAAACTTTCGACAATGATGTCATCAAAGGGCTAAGGTATTTTGTGAGAATTAATATGCCATTTATATTTCTGGTCTATTATTTATTTTACTTATACGAATACATGAAGTGTTTTCAACACATTTCTATATAATGTTATATTCTATTATGGCCCCGATTCTCCAAAATTCGAAGCAAAACTTTCCAAGAATTTGAAAGGTCAGCAATTGATAGACAACGAGTAAGATTGTATTCACTTACCCATTTTCAATTATTTTCACTACGATTCACTGTAGAGTTTGAATTTTGAAGAGATTCTAAAATTATTTTTTTAATAAACCGATTAATTTAGAAATGACGCTGTTACTAAGCTCAAATTTATACTTATAAACGTAAGAATTTTTTAATATTACTTATTTGCTCGAAATGATTTTGTAAGAACGGTGTTTCTAAATTCAGGTAATATTTTCAAAAATTATTATTTTTAATTAATTTTTAATAAAGGATATCATTTTTTCATTGAAAGCTTTTATATAATCAAATATTTAGTAACATGATATTTTTACATTTGAAAGTTAAGTAAGAAATTTTCCTTTCAATATTTGAGTATACGAATGAGAATAATGAAAATGAAGTTATAATTCGGTAAAAGCCAAATGTACCAAGCAATTATATTTTCAATGTCAGGAATTTTAATAAATTCCCTTTATTTTGACGATTTATTGTTTAATGATCATAGCATGTATAAGGTTGCGGAAATAATAATGCTTTAATATTTGATTCGTTGATAGTGTCATAATGTTATTTTAAAATTGCCTATTCGCACGAATCATGAATATTAAACTGTGCTTAAGAGGTTTAATTTAAAGTAAACGAAACTAATGTCCCTGACAATTTATAAACCTAAATCAACGTTTCATCCTTATATAAAGTCAACATTCTAAAAAAAACTTTTAATCAATAATCTTCAAAATCATAAAACAATTATTTCAAAACAAATGTTCAAATTTATTAATCAGTAATATTCAAAATTATAAATGGAATTAATTGCATCCACAACTAACAATTTTAAAATTCTAATTCTAATCATAATGTAAATAGATAGCCACGAAAATACCTTTAAATAGAAATTCTGAATCCTTGAAAAAAATTGTTCTGATATTAGCAGGAAAAATTATGAATTAAAGATTTTCCAATCAGTTCGAAGTTTTATTACAGCAAAAAGGAATCTTTTATATCAAAAAAAATAAATTAAGAAGAGTAATGAGATACCTTGAAAGAATGCAAAAAGGACAAATTTTCTTTGGAGGAAATCTAAAATGGAGAAACTGAAAGCTTCTAATAAAGTCTCCAGGAGAACATTCGTAGTTAATTATGAAACCTACGAAGACATTCATTATATAAAAGCTCTGGAAACTGGATGTGCGAGAGATAAGAAAATTGTCCGAGGTGATTTGTTTCGTCATTATCGCATGCATCAAATCACAAATTCTGAAGCAATTATAAGAGATATAAAATACATTTTTTTTCTACGCAGCCACCATTTTTGATGCTTTACGAAAAGAAAATGAAGATGAAATTTTATGAAAGTTCTGAAATGGCTCCAATTTTGGTTAGCACCAAATGAAAAGATTTAATCTAATGATTTATAAAAATATCTTAATTTAAATTTAAATTACTTCTCCCGTTTTTAATAGATGTGGTACATTTTGATTAATATTGAAAAATAATGAGGAAGCCTTGAATAATTGGTATCTAAATGGCGCTGAATAGATAACAAGCTGTATCTCAAAAGTGATAAAGTTAAAAGTGATTAAAATGGATATGGGTTTAATTAAAATACGTACATCTTTTAGAAATTCTAAACGTTTACTGTTGCACATTGGGAGATTCTTTTTTGTTCTGCATTAGAATGTAGTAATTGCAAATTGAAATTAACCTTCGAAATATTTAAAATCAATTTAATTATTAATAGTTCACTAATGTTAAAGCTGAATTCGTACGAAATATTTTATTCATGATAGGTGATTAAGTCTTATATTGAGTTCTTTTGATAAATTGTTAAGTTAGTTCGTTCTTCACTGGAAAAACTGCTTCGTATTTAAGTGGAAATTTATGTTCATTCAAAATTCAAATACTCATTTATTTTTATTTAAAATCAAATATTTATCTCCTTGAAATTTCCAAATACATTTTTTTGTAAGTTACTGATTTTGCTTGAAGTGCCTAACATCGTTTTTTCTGATACGTGTAATATTTTTTTTGTATTTTTGTCCAGTATTGTTGAGCGCATAACAAAGCAAGAATAGATTATGATTAAGGGCATCGAATTTTTTGAATATTTGTTGATTTTTTAATATTCGTTCTTAAAATAACAAAAAAAAAACATCTGAAAAATTTATTAATTATCACATTTTGCTATATATATCGGCTGATTTTTAATGGCTTTAAAATGTCTCTATAATTGTTTCAAAAATAGTTTATAGGAGATAAATTTAAGAAATCAAATGCAAATGGAACTTAATGATAAATTATTGAAGCTACAGAATCCAAAAAAATCCTCAGATTTCCATGTAGTAATACTATTTTCAAATTGCATTATATTAGTATTGACATAGTATCTAATACTATGAAACTGAAGGGCTTTTTGGGCATCAAGAAGAAGTATAAACTTTTCAAAAACACGATGCATCTAAAAATTATACAGATCTACATGTAAAGTGTTAAAATCAATTTAAAAAATCAAGAGATATCAAAATCAATTTATATAATATTCTATATTCCGTTTTTGATATAAATGCAATTAATTCATTCACATTTAATATCTCGTTCTTAAGAATTCTTTTTTTTTCATTATCGTTTGAACTGAAATCGTTTGCCAGCTGTCTGTCGATTTACCATTTAAAAGCGATTTTCAGTCAATATTCTTTTCATTATATTTGGAGCTTTTCTTTCGAAGATTTTAAAACGAAATAATTGAATCTATTGTTTTGCAAATTGAGTTTAAACATTTTTAGAACAAATTATTTATTATATTCAATAATATTTTTTTGTTATTCTACATTATTTATTTTTTATAGTATCACAACATAATATTATAAAAACTTTCTAAATATTTAAAATTTGATAATTTAATCAATATTAGATATTATTTTTTTATCGGTTTTAAAGTGTGTATTCTGAATATTCAAATTACCCCTATTGTGATTGCTTCACTTATTCTAACAAATCTGATAGAGATTTTCAGGGAATTTATTCATTAACTGTAGCTTTTGCAAGAAAAAGTACGAAATAAATGAATGAAAGAAAAGTATTTGCTGTTTCCACTAATAAGAGACGGGGCTCATTTCACAGAAATGGCGAAATGGCTGCAAGGAATTCAATTCAGGCGAATTCCATATTGCAGCTAATGTAAATGTAGGTGCCATTTAAATTCTTAGGTGAAAAGTTGTTATCCACAACATATTCTGTTAAACAGTTATGTCTGAAAGTACTGATGTTAATTAAATGAATACGAATAGAAATATCATTATTCAGAAAAATTATTACCGAAATTAAAGATAAAATGATTAATTTAAATACAGTTATTTCAATATTATTGTTGATTTTTTTTATCTTTACTAATTGTAGTTTTCATCGATTCTCCATTGCATTTCATAGAAAACAAAATAACACTGTCAAACAGAAACCAACTTAAGATTAAAGGTACGCCTATATTTATTTTTTTATTTGGAGAGAATTATGTCTGTGCAGTTAAGTTTACAATCCTAGTATGTGAACAGCAGTTAAGAAACAAAGATACTTCACTCAGAGGATTATGTCTGTTTAAATATATTATTTTTATATGTCTTACAAATCGCTAATGCTAAACAATATAGGATAAAGAGCATATGTCGTAATTTCATTCAATACAAAGGCATCTGTTACATACCTCACAGTTACAAATCCTTATGTAGGAATTCAACATAACTAGCACACATACTGTCCAAAATTAACATTTATGAAATATGTAACATTCCTGCTATCATAATATACCAAGCATGAATAATTAAATGCACACGTGTTTGCTAAAGTACTATTCAGGAGGAATTTTCATACTGATACTTAAATAGTCTCGGTTGAACTATTTGGTTTGTAGCTGTTGAGGGATTTTGGGTTGAAACTAGAATAATTAACGACAATCTGCTATTACGGCATTCCTGCATTATTGAAATTTCATTAAGCTAACAAATAAGGCTTCAATACCAGCTTTTATATTAAATTTCCGAATTGAATGATTAGGCACTTTTTCATTTCCGATAGGCATAAAAACTGTTGGAGATTTGACGAAAGTAATTTATATTATTGCCGCCAAAGAATTTTTGGAAACGAAAAAGTTACCAGATTTATTACATAGAGGTTTTAGATTGACAAAAGCATTACTTTCTTAGATAGAAGAGAACGTTTGAAAATATATTTTATGCAACAATTTATTTTTAATTATAAGCATCCTCGAGTGTTATTTCGTTCCTCTTCAATGAATAGTTGGCATTCGAAGAGTTTACAACGGTACTGTGGCAAAGAGTAGCATACATGCAATACCCTATTAGTACAGGGCATTTTCCCTTCTCAAAGGAGCATACACGATGTAGTTCCTATTAGGATTGACTTAGAAAATAAATAAACTTTAGATTTTTTCCCTACTTTCATTATAGTTTTTTTGCTCATTTTTTTACTTCTGATTTTATAATTATTTGTCTGACATTTAGGGCCATCTGATTCAATAAGTAATATCTTATCTCAATAGGTAAGGAATCTCAAATTTTTGAATGGAGTATAATCATTAAGACTATCAGCGAAAGTCCTTGAATTTTTCAAACATTTCCGGTAACGACAGCTAATCTACTGTCACCTATCCATCAAGACTCAGATTGTATCTTTATAAAATTATTTTATCCTCACTTGGCAATCCTATTTCTAATGTTCCATATTAATTACTGTTTTGTTTCCTTCAAATTTTTGTATTTCTGCTTTTTCCGTTTAAAAATCTATTTTTGTGCAATTTTCATTCCTTCGAATAGTTTATCATTACATTAAAAGTACATGATTAGAATTTTATTTTACAAATTTCGGGGCACAGTCATATATTAATAACGAAAAGATAATGATGTTGATAAAACGATGAAAAAAAGTTTAGGCAGGTTTTACGAAAGTACTTTTCCTAGTTTCAGACAAAAGAATGTTTTTTCTAAAAAATTATAATAAGAAATCATTTTAATGAGTTAAGAACAACAAAACTGCATATGTTGGAGCATAATTAGTCAAGGTCTGATTGTCAAAGAAATTATTATTGTTTAGTTACTTATGGCAACCAAATTTGTTGTTCAAAGAAATGTTTACATAGAAATGAAATTTTAAAGAAACTGCATTGCTAATCTTTAACGTTTCTCAAATTATCTTTGAATTAGACGGCGAGTTTTTTTTTAAAAAGGAAAGGTATGAATTTATAGAAAATCATTGCTAAATATCTGATGTTCTGCACCTTTATATTTACTTAAAATTTAATCTATTGAATCATATTTTTTAAAAATAAAACGAAATGGTTTGAAAATAATAACAACATCGGACCTAGAAAAACATGTCTATAAATAAATATACCAATTAAAGTATAAATAAAAATATCTGTCTTTTTAGAAGTGCCTATTATGGAAATTACGTGAAAGCTCTTTTCCGTTATATATGGCCATTACGTAATTAATATAAATCAAATCTAAGACGAAGAGAACTAAACCTGCCAACCAACCTACTGTGTAAACCTTTATGTAACCATTAAAACGGAATTTCCCAAATCATTCTTGCAAATTTCCTTCGCACTGGAACTAGGTTATGATAAGCCATCAGTGATTCGATCGCAAAATCAAGCAAAGCTATTTGTATCATTACGGATCCAAATTTTTAGTGCATTAAGCATGTTTGATAAATTTAATCTAGAAAATGTTCATAAGAGGTTAATTATTGTAAATATCTTGGAGTTTTATGATATTGAATTTATGATAGTATACGATTGCATTATAATATGTTTCGTTATAGGTGGTTTGATGTTAATCCCTTTTTCATTTTGCTGCTGTATCTCTTCGTGTTATCATGATAATATGCAATTGCATTATAATAGGTTTTATAATAGATGGTTTGATGTTAATATCTTTTTATTTTGTTTTCTTTCTTCGCGTTATTGCGATAGTATGCAACTGCATTATAATATGTTTCGTTATAGGTTGATGTGAATCTCTTTTTCTTTTTGCAGCTGTAACTCTTCTTGTTATTATAATAGTATAGAACTGTATTATCTTTTCTTATTATGCTACATATTTATCCTTTGAACGTGTTCTAGAAGGTATATACATTTTAATAAAGATTCATGGTATGTGTACCTTATTTATACAGATTAATTTTATTAGCAGACGAAGCAATCATATGTTGAAATACTACCACATGAATTTAATTTTTCCATGTATTTTAATTTTTGCATCAGCATTTATATTAATTGATATCCAATAAACTTTAAGAAGTACAAAACGATGCTGTAGTCTCAAATAAATAACATTTAATGTAACTGAAATCAAAAATATGGTCTAAAAATAATGAACGATTATATTTTGCGGTAAAAAATTGTACTTATAGATTTTACTTTAATTAATTATTAAGAAAAAATAAATAATATTTTATAAAGTTAGATATCATCTTTGCATTCTCAAAGAAGAAACTGAAAAATTTAAATTAAATACATTTAATAGACAATTAAAATCAAAATACCTGAAAAATAAAATTAAATTTATTAAATATTAGAAAATAAAAATTGAATAATTAAAGTTTGCAAAGTTTTATGTCAGTGTAAGAATATATTAAATATATTTTCCAGATATTGTGATTACCTAAATTATTAAGAAATACATGAATCTTTTTTTTTAATATAAAAGATTTTACTACCCATATATTCATTTTAAAACATAAAAATGTATACGTTTTGAATTTCAAAGTTTCTAAGATTAAATTTCAATAAAAAGTAATTGTATATATTATTTTTAACAAAATAAACTGACTGTCATTATACTTTAAATCAGCGTTAAGATTTTAAAAAATTAGAAGATTAGATAGAACATAGAAATTTGATATAATACAGTTTGAATAATCTTAATCCAATGTAAACCATGAGAAATTTTTTCATTAGAGGTAAAGCAACTTCAGATCCTGAAAGCTATTCAATGAAATCAAATAAAACATAATGAAATTCTAGAAAAGCTGGATACCAATACAATGACTTATCTCCTTACTTGCTGAATTTTCTAAAAATATCAACAAATGCTTGATTGGTAGTTTAACAGATATTTAAAAGTTTTGGTTCATTTTCAAGATTGAAATAAAACTAATTGATTTCTTGTTTGAAGTTAAAAAAAACTGCAGTTGTGTTTACTTTTGGCTTTGATTTCTGCTTGGAGAACTAAACGAAAATCTTAACACATTACCCTGAGCATCTAAATAAACAAGAACTTGTTTTTTAAAATTATTTTTTATTTTTATTCTTTTACTCCTAGAAACAACTGAAGTTTCTAATTAAAAGTAGTATTCGTGAAATGTATTTTTTTTTTCTAAATTGAAATATCATTCAAGCGTAAATTAAAGAATGAAGCCAATATACTGCTTAAAAGCTCCTTTTCAAAAGATTTTTTCTCCTATTTAAAAACTTGAACACCTTAGGTTGATTGCTTTTAGTGTGGAAGCATTCATGTATATATGGGTATTTTTAAAATTAACGAAGCTGAACGTTCTCGGGTAGGGAAAGTTACTTAGAAAAGAACGTTTTCACATCTTGAGAAAATAAAGCTACTTTTAAAATAGAAAATTCTAAATTAAGTGAAAAAGTGCAAAGAACACTTTTAAAATTTAGTTTAAAATGTATTTTTTAATGAAATTGGAATGTTTTCTCTATATTAATACCAATAATAAATCCACCCTAATCCTTTTTTAACTCCAAAAGCCATAAATATTAAATAATATGCAATTAAAAGGAATATAATAATATAACTTGCTACAAGAACTGCTATTAAATAGCAAGAATTTGATTTATTAATATCATATAGTACATTGTACCATTTGATTTACCTCCCACATACATTTTGGTATTTGTACCAAATAATTCGCAGAAAAAGAGTTTGAAAAATTGAAGAAAGTTGTAATGTTGGTGGTTATATGCATAAGTTATTTAAACTATTATTCTTTAGACTTTTTTAAGTGTAAAGACATACATAACATACATAAGACATACATGATTGATTTTATAAAAAGTACAATAGAGTTATTTGTGGAATACAATTCATGGTTAAAATGTAAAATTATGCAAAAACAAAACAATAATTTGTAATTTCGCGTATTATCAGGATATATATATCAATTTCACCCCTAACTAATTCATTTAAATCCCTTGGGAAATAATAGTAAATCGTCTGTTTCAAGAATGGATATTGAGTAATAATAGATAAAATTCTTTGACATGAAGTTTAATTTTCCAGCAATACCAGTTTGTAATTTCATACAACAAAGAGGTTTTCTTAATACTGATTCAATGATAATGACAGTACAATTTCATCCTGATAAGTTTATTCTTTTTTCCTCTGAAACACAAAATCTTCATACAGAATTAATTAGATCCTTTTCTACAGAACTATGTTTAGAATAAATATGCTTTAATTCAAATGATGCAGGCATGAAAATGTAAGGCATTGTTATTATAAAATTGACAACAATTTTATTATAAAATTGACAACAATTTTATTATAAAATTGACAACAATTTATTTATAAAACAATTTATTTATAAAGATTTCAAATATCTTTATAAATAAATTGTACAAACCATTTCTATAATTTTCTGAAAAATACTAAAATTAAATAATTTAATTTTTCTTTTTTTAATTGAATAAATTTCCTCCTTATAATAAAAATCTGTTTGTCTTGTTCAGTTAGGATATTTTAAAGTGCTTTTCTTTTCAGAAAAACCAGAAAAGTTAAAATAATTATAATTAAAAATTTATCTGAAGAAAAAAGAATCTTGCATCATCCACAGTTATGACAACACTGCTGTGGCTTTGTCAGTTGTCTAAGTATGTTTTTTTTCACTTTTGCCTGCATTAAATATTCACGTGACACACAGCGAGCACATCGACATTCGGTTTTTGTATTAAATAATCGTCAGTCGAAGCCTGTGTCATGCTTTAGAAAGCATTTCTCTTACTCTTTCATTATCGTACACCTAGAAAATGTTCGAAACGTTTGAAGAAGGACGGGAATTGATTTCAAGACAGATGATAATAGCCCATTAGTGATTGCTGGAAGGCAAGAAAAAACAACATTATTGCTGGGGTATGAAATAATGTTGTCGAAGTCACATTAAAAAAAAACTGTTTGAAAAAAAAATTGAAAATTGTCGATCAATGGAACACTTCTAGAGAAATATACACTAGTGTTCAACTTCCATGATATAAAACTGGTTTAGCAATCTGAGAATTTTCCTCACGAATTGTGTTTGTAAAATGCAATCATTGTGGAGCCGAGTTTAAAAGATTTTTCAAGAATGATTTCTATTTCATATTTCGGGACTGTAAGAAATGTTGATAAAATGTATTTCACGCAATGATCATAAAGACCGTAAACTTTCGTGGGATAAGTGCTATTATTTTTTCTTATTAAACCCTTTTGATTCTTTATAGAAGAGCCCACTTCAGTTACCCTAGGGTAAAGAATAACTTTCCCCAAATATCTTTTTGTCTGTAAATCTGGAAGGCGAATGGAATCATTTCAATGGTTAGTAATAGTCATGCAGATGAAGTCTTTATTCACATAGAACATTTCCACTAATATATGTGAATGGAGGATGCATTCAAAGACTAGGATTCATTAAAAATCCCATGTCTATATACATTCTTAAACATAAAATAAATATATTCCAGAAGAATGATTTCGTATTTCAACAAATGATTTACCAGCTCATTCTATTGCTATTAAGTAATATACGTTTTTGGATCCACTGAAAATTAATTTCTGATAGACCACGTAAGAAATAAAAGCAACTTTACCCTCCGATTTGCATATCTCTAAATGATTTCTATATTCAGTGGCTGTCTTCGTATGGTTGATTGCTAACTAATAAGAATGGGTTTATCTAGCATATTTGTACATAATTCAAGGAAGTAATTACAAAGAAAATTAAAAAAATGATTTTTATTTAATGGCTAAATTCTTAAGCAAAATTAAAATTGCATGTGCTAGCCAGCACTGAATTTGAAGATATGTTAATAGGATGTCAATTAATAATGATAAATAATATTTTGTTAATATCCTAAACTATTAAATAAACTATCCCTAAATTCTAGAAGTAAGGATTTTAAATCATTCCATGGCCAAATTACATTGCAAATATTTTTTCTCATTAGTTTATTTTTTTATATTTTTAAATAAGGGTTATAAATTTTATTTAATAGCCTACTTTTCACCTTAATTATTGAATTTCAAATTTATTAGATGTTTGAATACCATAATATGTTGTTGTTACTTATGGTACTTGCCATAGACATGCCCCGCTGATACATCAGCAAATTTTAAGCCGAAGGTAAGCGTCTCTTATTTCGAGTAGAGCCAACTACGGCCAAGAGTACGACTTCAGCTACACATTCATCGCATTCGCATGCACAGCCCCTTTCTACAGTGGGGGACATTCACATGTCTCACTGATAGCACACAGAAGAACAACCACGCCCGAACCGGGACTCCCATAGCAAGAGAAAGACGAGCTACCTCTGGACCAGAAAGCCAGCATACCATAATATAATTGATATTATTAATGTAGAATCAATATATACAGTCTAAAACGAGTTAAGCAAAACTAATAACGAGTCAAAGTTTTATATATTTATAATTTTCTATCAGAACACAAATAAATAAAATGCCCGAATGTCCTTTCAATGTCACTGTCATTGAACTGAAATTTACAACTGATATGATTATTTATTGTCATTTAGCAGCTGAAAGTAAAGAAAGTGAATAAAGTAATTATCAAGAGGAATTTCAGTTCTATCTATTCAACCCTGCTTTGACTTACAATTGTCGTACTTCTTTCAGACCAAGTTCTCAATCTCGGTGTTCAATAAAAAAAAAACATTATTTCTCATCCCGTTTTAGTCACTTTTCTTTTTAATTTCTCATATAAGAAATGCAATAAAAGTATTAAAATCGTTAAACCATTTGATCTTGAAAATTTCTTTAATCTCTGTGCTTTAAATTTTTTTTCAATTCGAGATATACATTTGCGGGAAATCACCATTGGCTTACTAAACAGACCCGCCTGAAGGAACACGGAAAGAAATGCGTCCGCTATCATTGGGAACTAGTCCCACCTCCCGCCTTTCATATACCCATAAGGGTGGCGAAAACTAATCACCATGACGGGAGCTTCTCATTCTCAATTATGAGGTGCCCCCTTGGGACACATTTTCGAGACATATCTATATGTCTATCTGTTTGAGACAAAGAAATATCAAAAAGGTTTGAGTTCAGCGGATGAAGCTTGGAGTATTGTCTTTACATCAAATTTGTAGTTTTCTCTCAAATTTTGAGCAAAATTTAGTCAAAATAAATCTAAATAGAAAGATTATATTTAACACTATAATTACAAAACGAAGAGAGCTGGATGAATATAATTCGGTACATGTATTTTACAGCTACATTGTCCACACTTGTCAAATATTCATTGAAACCCAACAAAGGAATAAACGTAGGTCTATCTGAATTTTCTGAAACATGTAAATGCCATAACTCAAAAACGTGGTTGATTTTTATGCATCAAATTGGGTAAGGGATTTTGTGACTATCAATGAAGTGCAGTTTAACATTTTAGTATCAGCTAGTAGAGGAAAAAATGCACCTAAAACGAAAATTCACCATTACTAGAGAGTATATGACGAGGTTTTGGGAAGATGACATCCGCTGGTTACAAATAGATAGCTAATAGAAATGCATTCGAAACCGTTCATTCAGTGTCTTTCAATAAACATCTGCACACATAAAAATCCCATCGAAATGTCTAGGGGGAGGCAATCTTTTACGGACTCTCGACCTCATTAATCTGCGAGGAATGTCACCACCATCTTGCGCATCAGTCCAACAAATATTATTTTTTTAACCAGCCTCTCCGCTAGAAGAGCAAGTAGAAACGAAAGTGGGAAAACTAAAAAAAGAAGAAGAAAAGGCGTAATTGTTTGCGTTTCAAAGTGCTAATTAAGGGAGATGACTGCCATCGCCGTATAAAAAGATTTTTATTGAACATTTGGCATCTACGGCTTTTAAGTTACAATATAACATTCCGACAGTGCTGACATATTTAAGAAAAAAAGTTTTAATCGATGATTAATATACTTCCTATTTAAAGATATTAGCTATTTAGTTTCCACTAATTCAGAAATGCATTTTATATTTTAAATATCTTTCGAGATATTAATTTCAGAATATTTAGGACTTAGTGTAATCTTCCCCACCTTAGTATGTTGAACATTTAAAGAAAATCTGAAAAGATCTTTAAAGCGGGTTTTTAAATATTAAATACATGATAAATAAAATGTTTATTAATTCTTCAATTTCATTGAACGCCGTATCAAGAAAAAAAATCATTGGCTATTATTTTAAATATAGTATTTAATTATTTTATTAATTTTTGATACTCGAAATGCAATGAGGTTACCAGCATAAAAGAATATTACCACAAGAATATTATGCGTAAACATTTTTTTATTTGTGTAAAATTATATTGGTAAATTAAATAAATGAAATTAATTTAAGTATTTTAATCAAAGAATTTTATTAGTTTTTCTTAATTATGAGAAATTTTGAAATGATTTATTTTGCGGATTTATAGATGGGGCATTATTTTTATTGAGTAATACATCATTTATTATGCATTAGAAATTAATACATAAAAACATATAACAAAATAAGTGTAACAATCTATTAATACGTTAAATGTCGCATCCATATTCATAATTCTATTTGAAGGTTTTTAAAAATATATCATATTATGACTATTAAATATGCTATCATTATCTGAGAATTCAGTTATCATAATCTAGGAATGCTGCACAAGGCTAAATTAATTTGAAACCCCAGCCCTCGTATTTGATCCTAGCCCTCATATAAAACATTAGATATATGGCCTCATTGATAAGACACATTGAGATATATTGTTCTGCTGTTCTTATCTGCAATTTTATCCAGCTGAGACATGAACATTTCTGAAATACATGTACCTGGTATAACCAAATGAAATGTTTATACCAGGTATAAACATTTGAAAATTCTTAGAATTACTAAACAAATGTCAAAAGGTAGGGTTAGAAAACCATGTGCGTAGGCTCATTTGTTAAGGATTTTATTTCATTGTTATTCTTTAATGATATTTTGGAACTAAATTTCATAGAAGGGCAAATAGGAATAACAAGAATTTTTGTCGCATATTTATTATCAGGATCCTTTCAAATAATGTAATTCTATACTTAATTCGTTAAAAACCTTTTAGTGTCTTCTGAATCATCGTAAATATATCTTTATTCTATTTAAATGAATCATATTTTCCAGTTATACTCTCATATGCATTAAAAAACAACGCAAAATTTCTTTTATCATCCAAAAGTATATTACTTCTAATTAAACACTCTATCAGAATAAAAATAAGTCAACAATTCTTCTTAAAAATGAGTGATTATATATGAAAATTAATTATTCATAAATTTCTTATTCATTTTATTAAGAACTGACGTCATATTTCGTGCGCCTTAAGCAGAAATTAATTAAATTAATAATTTTTAAGGTTGAAATATTTTTTATGTATTAAAAAAAGACAAAGTGACTGGAAAAAGGCTTTAACAGGATTTTTCAAAATCGAAATTGCAAAAGAAATATGCGAATATTTAATAACGGTCTAAAAAACAAAACTTTTATGAATATTTCTCTCGAAACTGAGAAAAAACAATTTAGCAAAAACAATCAAACTAAAAGCTCAATAAAATTTTTTTTAAAAAATTCATATCTTGTGAATCAAATCATAGATTATGCAGCAAATATGAGAATCGTGTATAGTTTTGTTTCTGAAGCTTCTAAATATAATTTGGGTGAAATGAAAGTATCTGATTGGAACATTCTCCGTAAAAATGACAAAAAATCTCCCAATTTTACCAGCATACAAGAACCCAAATTTACGTTTATATTGTTATAGAAATTTCTCACCTCCTTCAATACCGTTTCTTATTAAGTTTAGCTTTCTATTATTCTGTTTATTGTAAGAAAACAAAAATATTTGAATCATGTTTTGCAAACTAAATAGCATCATATGAAAAAAAAAACATAAAAATTGCTTCAGGTTAAATAAAAAACAATATGCTTACTGTAAAGGGAAATTCAGACATTGTTTACTTATTTGAGTCTCTTACCTTTTCTCATAGTCTTATATTTAGAAACTTACATCTCCTATTCCCTTATGCAAAGAAAGTGATCTCAATATCGATGTGAATTTAGTTTCTGTTAAAAAATTATTGTATGCTCGAAAAACATTAACGTTTTGACTCCAAACAGTATTTCTCAGCTTATGTATATTTTTAAATATCTTAGCTAATACTGAATTTCACAAACGAATTGATTTTGAAGAAAATATGAGATGAAAATAATTTATTTATCATCTAAATGTAGCAATGCATTCCCTTTATATTTTTATATGGGATTTATTTTTATTACTCTTCCTTTGATAAAAATTACTTACGTTCCCCCATAGACTTATGAAAGAAAAATCCTAAAATATTAAAATATAATGTAGTTTTACTGAAAAAGTTAAAGAAAATCAGTTTCTAATGCTTTAAAATGCAGAAAGAATTCATTCAGTCTAAAGCATCGCTTTTTTCAAGCAAATTTTCTGATTTTATTGTAATTATTCAAAACGATATATTAAGAACATGGAGTTTATACTACGAAAGTACAATGTAGTACTTACGGGATGAAATATGTTCAGTACTTCAAACCAACAAGTAATATAAAAAAAACATTTTTTTAAAATCAATTCGTATGTAGGTTAATAAAGAAAAAAATATTT
Organism: Argiope argentata; assembly: GCA_026289955.1. Lineage (NCBI taxonomy): Eukaryota > Metazoa > Arthropoda > Arachnida > Araneae > Araneidae > Argiope > Argiope argentata. The sequence goes on along the minus strand of JAOUZG010004505.1, from coordinate 4,548,263 downwards.
TAGTTTTTTTTTATAAAATAAATATAAGTGTTGCTGCTGCTCTCGTATTCCGCTTCCCAATGAAAAGTGCCTGCATTAACTTCAGAGGGTATGGACTCCTAAACACCTGAGGGCAAAAGCTCACACACGTCACAACCCTTTTTACGGGTAGAACTACATTCATTCGTCCACATACCGTAGTTTAGATCTAAAACAGAGAAAGATTACTTCTGACCAGTACCCCCAGGAGTATTAGTGTCGACATGTAGGACTTTGAAACCGCCGCAGATTTAAAGTCCACTACACACACACACATACATACAGAGTCTTCAGTTGGCTGGCCCGAACTTGCAGTCGAAGGGACGCAATTCCCACGTTCTACCAACTAGGCTATCACGTCCTAAAAATTACAATTACGATTAATAATTGATCAAAAATTTATATTAGAGTTGAATTTTTCCTATTGAGGATTCATACCAAGAACTTACCAGTGGCGGTATATTTATTGTAAAAGACATCATAAATATGTACCAGTAGTCTACCGACTAGTGGTATTTTCTTGGCTTTTTATTTTTATTTCTAATATTTGATTGTTTATTAATGTGTGTATTTTTTAGAGTGTATTATTGTGTGTCACTTTTTTTTTCGTAATTGTCATAAGCTTTTGTATTCTCAAAATCTCAAAATGTCTTGCTCCTCTTAGACTTTAAGCCGGGGAATCTTTCGGATCACAAAGGGTGGTTTCCTTTTAGACAATAGTCAAAACCCTTTACAGAAAAAATTAATCCCCCTTTTTTTTCCTGCCTGATGGTGACCCTTGAGAAAGTCATCAGGCCAGGTTTCTTTTATTTATTGGTTTTTACTTTAGGTTTATTCCTATTCTCGTTGTTGTTCTAATCTTCTTTTTTTTCTACTTCTGTTTTGGTTCATCTATGTTTCACTGTGTTTTTAGGAGTATCAGTATAAGTGCTCTCT
>JAOUZG010004505.1:4533457-4546909 GCA_026289955.1 Argiope argentata | reverse complement strand
CTGTATAAGCAGTTGGATAAGGGGCGTGTCCCTAGAGAATGTAATATTCCCACAAACCTCTACCCACAGCAATGTAAATATTTTTAACCAGATTTAAATCAAAGAAAAACACAGACAATCCATTCGACGTATGTTTTTAATTTGAAGAAATCCTTGAAGGTAAGAAAATGTTGTGATATTTCGTATTACTCACAAACCCAGTCTGTACATAATAATCTCTTTGTTGTATGCATTAAAAAATTGTATTAATACTTTAATTTTTTTTCAGATTACATCTTTTCAATTCAGTTTTTAAAAAATAGTTTGAAACAGTAGTTGGTTGGGCTATCTAATATAATTGGACAATATTTTCCTTTTTTTATTAATATTCTTTCATTTCTGAGTTCCATATACTCCTCAATTTATATTGCTTGAGATGCTTACTATACGATGTATGCTTTTCAATATAATAATGCAAATCATTGACCTCCGGATCTGAACTGAATAACCATTTGAGGTATGACCAAAAGTTAGAGAAATGCATTTTGAAATAACGATATAATTGTGAAGTATCCTTTACACAAAATATATCAGATAATTTCTTTATTAATTTTGCTAAATACTTTATTTACAATGAAGTATATTTTGCACATTTATAAACTGAAAAAAATTGGACAAATACATTCCATACTTAGGTTAAAAATATAAAGAAAAACAATTTCCTAAGTATAATTTATTATTCATTTTCCCATTTCTACAAAGAATTTGTTATTACTTTTTATCAAACTGCTTACAAATGATCGGAGTTGAGAGAAGAATTTGCACTTCCTAATGTGCTGAGTATACAGGTTGTCCCAAAAGGTCGTTTACAAACTTAACAAGCTGGTATGTTATATCATCTTGAACAATATTTACATAGGAACTTGTGTCCGAAAATTTAAACTCAGACTGTCAGAGGGCGATCAGTGCAGGTTTGGATGAGGAGAAAAAATATCTACAGCGGTGTTAAAATAATTTTTATTACAAAACTTCATTACATCAAAGCAAATATTCAAAATTCTTTCCATTCATTCACCACAATGCACGTTTCACAACGTTGGAGCATGAATTCACGCACCCGTTCAAATTGGCCAGGAGTGTCACCGACACATGCTGCCGCTTTCGCGATACTGGCTATAAGATCCATGTCCGATGTCCCGGGTGTTTCGTACACCATATATTTCATGGGTTCCCAGAGGTAGAAATCCAGGGGAGTAAGGTCGGGGGATCTCGGCGGCTGTTGGATTGATTCGCCTCTACCTATCCAGCGATTAAGATAAGACCTATATTTTTTCATGAAGCATAAAACATGAAAAAAAAAACATGACTCGGCTGGCTTTTGTTTGGGAAGTGATCAAGGTACATATGCGCCGCGGTTCCTCCATTTCCCTCAGCGGCGCCACATACGTAATGCATGTCGACCATTTCTGTGTTACTAAACTCATTCATCCTTCAACGTCCACGCCTGAAATGATCACCCTCTAGCGGTTGCAGTTTGAATTTTCGGACAGAAGTTCCTATGTAAATCTTGTGCATCATGACATGACAGACCAGTATGTTGAGTTTGTAAACGACCTTATGGGACACCCTGTATAATGCCATACGCAACAGCAATTGTTACCCGGTTTATATGTTTGCGGCACTTGTCATAAACAAGCCCTCAAGTCAGCAGTTTTAAGCTGAGTTTTAACTTTTTTTGTTTCTGTAGCAGTTCTAGGGCCAGGAGTACATCTTAGCAACTACTCATGAATACAGTCGTTTTCACATGGTGGGTTTTATCCATACTTTTCAATCTCAGATCGTAATTTAGACCAGAGTCAGAGAATGGTCGCTGCTGATGCAGTTCTTCCAGTAGTATTGTCTCGACTTGGAGGACCTAGTGGCTACGACAGATTTATGCATTCGCTACCCACCATGTGCACGGAGAGCCTTTGGCAGATGGTGTTAAAAGTCATCTTTCAAGGGATGCGAATCAAATACGCTACCAACCAGTCTATCCCGGTTAGTGTTCTTTCCATATGAACTGATAAAATCCAAGGACTCGAATTTTGAAAAAAATATTTTTTTTCTGATACTGGTGCACCGACATGTATTGGAAATATATTATAAAGATAGGAAGGAAATTCTTACATAGTTAAAGAATTTGGAAATGATTTTATTACAATCATTACTACATACTTAACACTTCTATGGAAGGAGAGGGATTAAGATCTTTCTTTAAAAAATAAAAGAGGACTTTGGGAAGAAGCATTCCCGATTTTTGAAGTTGGTTTGCTCCAAATCCCTTTACGTTTCACAAATTCTAAAATATTCTTTATTTGTCACAAACAGCGGTTCCCAGCATTCAATTGCTGCTAAATATTCTTTAACAGATCGTCGTTTTCATTTCCGAAATCTGCATTTCTACCATGATTAATCTATTTCTTCAGAAGGAAGTGTAATAAGAGTAGAAGTTGAAATTTCAGCTCAAGAAGATAATGTGCGTATACGCGTAGAAATACTTGATGTTAAATTTATTTTTTTGATAATTCGATGCTTTTGTTATATAAAAAAACAATAGATTTAGTAAAAGTGCTTAAAAGTTGTCCTTAAAAGTTTCTCTTTAAAAAATGCATCAATTTTTGAAAATATGACCCACATTTTCAGCTAAAATAATCACTTATAGATAAGCAGGAGTGAAAACCTCTTACGTGATATGGAAAAAATAACGCTGTTACAAAATCAGCATTCTAAATTCAGCTGCAGAAAACATGCAGAACGACTGAAATTGCTCCCTTATGTAATTTCCTATGATGCATAATAATATAATTAGTAATATAAAAGCAAAATGAAATATAAATTTCAGACATAAAACTTATAATCGTATATTATTGTATTTTTTGTATAACAAATCAAGATATATTAATAGAAAATATTGCCGCTTAGCAAAAAATTATCATGCCACACAGGAAAACTTATTTTATCCAGAACAAATCAAATCCAAATAAGAGTCGTAATTGAAAGAAGTTCATATTCTCAAATGATAAACATAAAAAAAACATTAAAGATGTTTAAAATTTTAGATCAAATCATCAAGTATTTAAATCATGAAAATATTTATTAATCAAAAGAAGTAAAATCCATTAATTGATTGTTTCATATTAATGCTGTGCATCAAATTAAAGATTACGTTAATGATTACACGAAGCTTCACATAGAAACTTTGTCTCTAACGCTCTGTATTATGTTGCATAAAAATGATTTTTAATTAGCAATAAAATCTTAAAATTTAAAAATACTTTCCATCAAAAACGGAAAATTTCTTTAACAATGTTGTAAAATGTTTTTTTTAAGTTTATAATATTTTTTTTCCATTTAACTGGATTCGATTGCTTTTTGATAAATATCGAAATATTAAGAATGTTGAATGCTTGACTTTGAACACAAACACAATGAAAACTATAAAAATATAGAAAAGTTAAAGTAATCCAATTGAATTTCAGATTATATAGTAATATAAAAATATTCAGATACAATCTGCTTTTTGAAACTTGTCTGTTCAAATATTTAATTTCTCTATCATAGAACGGAGAATGTAATAAAATGTTCTTTTGTTCTTAATTAGCAAAGTAAAATTATCTTCTATACTGAATGATTATGATCATCAAATCAGCATTCATTTTTTTTTAAATTTTAGTTCTGCCTATGAACACGTATTTTGAAATAATGATATGATAATTGATATTGAGTCAACTTCAAAGAAGTGTTAAGATATTTGCAAATAAAAAAGATGGTATAACTATAACTTTAAATTTAAAGTTAAAAAATATCAGATTAAAATGAAAAAAAATAGGAACTCGTGAAAGCATTTCTTAAGATATTTTTTATTGCAAACCGGCGAAGAATTCCTTAGCTGCTGCATGTCATAATACTTTTTCCTATTTAAAGCTCGATTTGGTATATAAAGTTTTATAAAATTAGAGAACCCAGACTGCCATTAAATATATACAAAAACTTTCACACCAGTATAAGAAGTTACAACTTTAATTTTAAAATTAATCTATTTTGACATTTATTCTGAAATTGTATTGAAAAACTAAGTGCCTCATATAGTAAAATGCTAAAAAACCCCTTCTATAATCAGATTTTGTTGATGAATGAAATTTTTAAATTATATCTGAAATTTTCTAAATCTTTCATGAAAAGATAATTAAAATAACTATTCAATAAACTTTAGAAATTTGATTTTTCATTTTCCGAGAAATATTTCCATTTTTAAAAATTTTATTTCTATCCTATCAAATAAAGTAAAAAATTAAAGTAACTTCATAAAAACTCTAACTAATGACTCAAACTAACTTTTCATAACCTTTAAATGTTTTCATATGGAATTCCTATAGCATTTCATATCGATAAAAGTGCGCGATTTCTGTGTGTTTTAAAATATTATCGGTGTCATTTGGCAAATAATTTTGGTGTTCATTGATTTATCACATTAATTTGTTGTCGAATTCAGTTACTCAAATTTTTTCCATAATGCTGGTTCCCTAGCATAGTCAAAGTAGGTCTTCCCCATGATCTGAGGGTCACGGGTTCGAATCGTGGTTCTGGCATGACGGTGAGATGCGCGATAAAAAAGGTATATATCCCCTGTAAAAAAGGGTTGTACAAGCAAATGAATCTCATGAGATATCTAAGTCGTACTTTTGGCCCTACTTGAGGCTGCTGTAAAAGCAAGAGATGCTCACTAGCTTAAACTACTTATCTCTATCTGAGAACTTATAAAGGTGCCATAAGTCACAACAGCAACAATTTTTATAAATAAAAGTAATTACTTTCAGGTATTTCCACTATTTTATTTGAAAATTTAAATTAACCAATAAAATTTAAGGCTTGTTTTATTGCAAAGTATTAGCTATTATCTTTTTTATATATTCGGAAAATTCTAATTAAGTCATATTATAGGTCCATTTTGAGATCACAAGAAGAAAACTTGCTTACAACTTTTGTAATTTTCGAACTTAGTAGAATATCAAGTAGAGGGCCTGTGCAGAATATATTTTTGAATTCGTAGTTTTTCGACACCAATAACAAAGCAGCCAGCAAACATTTCGAGTATTTCTAATGCAAAATGATGTCACTTTGTCAGTATTGTATGCATCAAATGTTGGTAAACTCATTAAAATCTGGGGTATTCTAGTATTTGATGTGGATATTTTAATTGTTCTCTAGAAGAAAAAAACCAAAATGGATATTTTTCTTGCCAAATTCTATCTTTGTTTCTCACTCTTTTGATGACAAACATTTCTTTTATTTTGCTCATACGTATGAAAAACTCACAATGGTTCTTACGAACATACTTATTTCTTTCGTCGATGCCTTTGTTTGCCCTGAAAAAAAATTGCATGGATTTATTCTCATAGTGTAAAACTTAAGAAACAGTTCAAACAACTCCGTTATATTGATTAACACTTTTGATGAGATGCGTATATGAATAAGTGTATATCACGGTATAGAAAGAACTTTCGGGTAGGCTTTTTTTTCGATTCCTCAACATCGTGTATTCTCATATCCATGTTTAAATCCCTACATATTAGAAAAAGGAGCTACATAGTATATACTATCTCTACTAATTAGTATCCTAATTACTGTATAGTATATTAACTGTAAATTAATAATTATAAATCACTAACAAATTTTTTAGAGACAAGTCAATCGAAAATAGATTAGAACGAAACTATCTTTAAGGAATTATTTAGTATAATGTTATTTATTTCGATGGTTTACTTAACAACAAAAAGGAATTGACAATTTTAATCAATATAACTGCGTATATACAATTTTACTTTTTTCGAGAAAAACAATATTATTTTATATATAGTCCACCTTTAATCTGTGTGTGCCTTATATTTTATTTTTAAGTAAAAAATCATTATAATTAATGTTTTGTTTCCAAAAAAATCCGACTTTATACCTTAACATTTAATTGCAAAATACAATTTAAAAGGAAGGGATCAGAACCTGCTGCCAATTCAATAAATTCGCAGGAAACTAAAAACTCCATAGAAAACAGCATTTATATAATTTAGAAAAAAATCTAGAATTAAATGGTCGAAAAATTTAGTTTAGAAAGATATTAGTATTTTTTTGACTCATTAATCATATATAAAATGTTGTTCGAAGTTTTAAACATCTCTGTAACTGCTTAACATATCTAAAAGCATATACATGGTTTTCATAATTAAAGTTCGAAAATTTAGAAAACTCTACAGTCTACTCCAAACAAAGCAAAGTTTCAGTGGTATGCAGAACATACCATGTGTTATGCGAAAAAAAATTCAAAATTTTGTTATTGCCTAGCACAGTTTCAATATTTGAGGCGATTTTTTTGCAGATAATTTTGTGGAAAAGAAAATTTGTTTCAAAGTTCATAATAATTTTTTTTTGCAAATTCATTCAATTAAAATTCAATCCAAACAAAACACATAAAATTACAAAATTCCAAAGAACTCTTCTTGACGATTAATGCCTGCTTTCTGGCTTAGGGGTAGCGGGTCTTTCCCATGATCTGGGCGTCTAGAGTTCAAATCTCGGTTCGAGCATGATTGTTCTGTCTGTGAGGTGTATGAATGTGTCCCCCGTAAAAAGGTGTTTTTCAAGTGAATATGACGCACGAATTAGCTAAGTCGTAATATTTGTCTTAATTGGCGCTACTGAAAAAAGAGACGTTCAATCGGCTTAAGATCATCAGCCCAGCCATTAGTTGGCAAATGCCATTAGTAACAATTGAAACAACAATAGATCAATTTTTATTGAAACCTACGATGCACTACGAGGATTTGACAGAAGAGTCACAACTTTGAAACGCTGAAATACATTTCATATCAACTGTCATTTCAAAACAGGCTGATAAAGTGCGTCTGTGATTCCTTTGATAATGAGCAAATTTATAATTTTTGAAAAATATTAGAAACTTCAGTTCCTATATAACATAGCTGTAAACACTTGATGCCTCCGTACAAAGGAAATATATTTTTTACTACTGATTTAAAACATTATTTAGAATATTCATTTGAATAATCATAGAATGAATATAGAACACAAATATTATACATTTATTTGCAATTAATAATTAATAGAAAGAAAGAAAAATACTCATTACATATAATAAGTAATTCCGTATTATATATAATAGGCTGAAACTATTAATATTCTGCATTTATATGAATATGTTTTCTGAACAAAATTATAAGAATGAAGTTCAAACAGCTCTAAATATTTTCTAAAGGATGCTTGAGGAATTTTGCAGCCAGTTTTATAAAGCTAACTATACTCAATTACTATAAGGGTAAGGTCTCGTATATGCCTAAGCCAGCTTCTAAAGCCATATTTCATCAAATTCATATATGCAGAGTAATCGAATCGTATATTATGAAATCCCCTTGACCGTAGCAGGGAGAGGTATGCTAAGGGCACTAGCTATATGCATATGCATTAACTCCAGTGATAGTAAAGCAATATCGGATGCTTTTCTAGCTAGGAGAAATTTAAACTTGTAAAACAAATCGTCGCAATAAAGTAGGATAAGAGAAATATTTATAATCTTAAATATTTTCATTTAACATTCAGTAAATTCCATAATTTTTTATACATTGGTTCGTTTGCTTATCTGAGCTAATTATGAAAAAATAAATTCTTCCAAAAAATATACATTAAACTCTTTTAGAAGAAAATAGTTCACTAGGGTAAACGGAAAATAGGGCAATAGGTAAACACTGTAATTATAATTTTTTGTGGGATAAAGGAAATAACAAAATGCCACGCAGAAATCCTAGTGCTGGAGTAGCAGGCTTTACTCGTGATCTTGGCTTTTTGAGTTCGAGTCCCGGTTCAGACGTGGTTGTTTATCATCGGTTATATCTGTGTGATTTGTGAATGTGTCCCCCTAATAAAAGGGACTTTACAAGTGAATATGATTCGTAAGTAGCTACGACGTACTCATAACCCTTGTTGACGCTACTCAAAACAAGAAACTCACTATCACCATTAAAAAATCGTTGACGCAGTCAGCGATCTTGTCCAGGGCAAGTGCCAATAGAAACAACAACATGCTCTGCAGAATCCGATCAATATTTTTTAATCTCATTTGATTTTTTGCTAAAAAAGTTTTCAGGAATCCTTTAATCCCTTCATATACTTTGAAATGTTACAAGATTTGCACCTATTTCCCTACATTTTATGCAATTAGAATATGTCGAAATATTTTCAGGTTTTAAATGAGATTCTAAAACTCTTGGAATAAAGTTTTTATTTTTTTTGTTAAATTAATTTATAGGGAATAGAATTACAAATGCCGTCTTTTACATATATATACGTTGTATGGTTCTATTTCTGAATGCAAAAGATTTGAAGTGAAGACCATGTTGCGATGGTTGCAAAATCTGGCGACATCTCCCTTTGAACGTGGAATTCAAAAGTTCGTTGTACGATTCGACAAGTGCTTTAATACCGACTGAATTTATATTGAAAGGAGATTTATTGCGCATGCATTCATTCAAATATTAAATTGGTATAAATTTAAATTCGTGTATTTTTAATCTTTAATTGGTATTTTAAAATTTTTCCTATTATTTTTCAAACATCTTTTTTAATAAAAAGAAATTACCACGTGCTTGCGCTATTATGTAAAGCAGAATGATATATAATACAATTTTATATTAATTTCTGTGTTACTGAAAACAAATTGACGCATTAGATTTTTTAAATCTTTAATGAATATAAAATTTTCTTAAGGAAATGTAAAATTTTCTTGAAATGTAATATTTTCTAAAAGGAAAATTAAACAGGACTAATCCATTAAATTAACCTTTCTACAAAATAAAGGGGGCCACAAAAAATTAAATAAAGTAGTGTACCTTGAAAAATATTAAGTTTTATGCTAAAATCATGATCTTAGAAGATTATAATACATTTTGTTTGCATATAGAAATATAGTTTGCCCAATTAGCGTAAACAACATCGTATTTCAAAATTGTGCCGAATTATTTTATTTATTTATTATAACACAGAGATAAATTTTAAAATTTCCTTTACAGATATGTGAGATTTATCTAACGAAGATTAATATGGAGCCTCTCTCCCTGTCGAGGGGTGAAGCACCTCGAAATGAGAATGAGATACTTCCGGCGTAGTGGTTGTATCTCGTCACTCTCTAGTGTATACTAATAGGTAGAGGGGGTTACTCTCATCGAAGACGACACGTACTTCCTACGGAATAGGATATCGTGGACGGTGATAGTCCTTAGGTCTCAACTGCAGTTCCTTCCAGTTTTGCTGTTGCGCCGGTCCGGTGATTAGGCCTTGTGATTTAAATCCGCGTGCCTTCGTGGCGGGTTTTAAGTCACAAGGCGTAGTCACCGGACTATGACGTGATTTAATAAAGAGCATAAATTATTCGAAATTCCTTAATGTGAATACATAAATAATTATATAACTGATAACCAATTATTACTTTTTATTCAAAATTTCAATACATCCCTGATCTTCTAAAAGCAGTTGCAGTAATTATGAATAGACAATTGGTATACAAAAACCTAGTATTATTTCTACTTATTTAACATATATTTTATGAATAATCATAAATCACATTATCCATAGAGTTTCAAAGCAAGTATTATTTTGGAGTTTTAGGAATTCGTAGAGTATAATATTTCATATTTTTTGTATATAAGAGAAAGTATAATCATCGTCTAAGGTTTGTCGAAGAAATAAGTTAAATCTTCTAGTCTTCGATAAACATGCCTTTGAAATTGTGTCTAAGTATCTATCAGTACGAAGGTCCAAAATCACTTTCAGTTATACAGTTTAAATATAATGTATCTCCTCTAATACAAAATGTATAGACTTTTGTTATCTAATTTTGTACCAAAAATATTTATAAGTCTTTCTTTCTTGATGTCTGAGTACGTCTTGCAATAATTACAATTCCTAATTTTGTATGTCTAGTAAAGAATTAGTGTTAGGTTCTCGAACTCACAGAGAATTAGGTTCTCGAATTCAATATTTTTATTGAAGTTCTGTATCAAATTCAGTTTTATAATTTAAAATTAGGAAAATGAAATGTGATTCCCTATCAGCTAAAGGGAGGAGTTATTCAAAATCTGAGCCAAATCGGTCAAAGAGTTAATAGTCTGCAGACCTTTACATTCTGAATGCATAGAAACTAGTTATCCCAGAAATGAAATGACTTGGAAGAGTAGAATTTGAGAGGAGATCAAGTCTACAATTATAATTTAATATCAAGTTTTGATTTCGCTTGATGAAGAAAAAACCTATTTAATACGCATTTGATTTTTTAGGACTTGTGAATCAATAGCAATTAATCGCTAGAGATCGTATATAAAAAGCTGAATTCATAAAAAAAAGCTGTCATTGGCCCTCAACGGTATGCTATTGCCACCATTAGCTTCCAGTTATTACAAAAATATTGGCTTTCTTACAATATATTTTCTTTATCATACTTCAAAACACGTGACTCTTTTTCGGAAATACAATTTTGAACATTCTTGGTATTGAGTGATGTCCATGGGCTTCAATTTTATTCGAATGAGTTAATAATATTTGCAATAGTAAGTAAGCTAGATAGTAACTGATACTGCTTACAGCAGTATCTTAATTTAATCTTCTTAATCAGTCCTCTTCATCCAATCATTATAAATGAATTTTGCATGCGTGCAAACTGAGAGCCACGTTTTAACATTCATCTCTAAACTATTTTTTAAAAAAATTAAAGGTAGTTCTACTCAATGAATCAGTTACAAATTTTTAATCATTTTTATTGTAATTATATGTTACATTTAAAACTTATAGTCTTGCTGATTGTTTGATTTGAAAGCTCCTTTTATCAATAATTCTGAATTCACGTTGAGTGTTAGTATTAACCTTTGTATGACTGTATTCATAAATAATACAAAACTCATTCAATGGCTGCTAAATATAATTTACATTCTGCACTTGTTAAAAAATGATGTAAAAGAATATCATAAAATCTTACATACTTCCATATTTTCCTCTGTATTTTAAATATAATAAGTGCATTTTGATATAGTTAGAAAAAGTTAATAAGACAATTTATAGTGATCATATTTTTCAGTAATCGATTAACAATTTCTTACTGGAAAAATAAGATTCTGGGTTTGAGAAATTTAGTCAATATTGACATAAATGAGCAAAAAGAATATGCATTCTGTAAGTATTGCTTCTTGGAGATAGATGCACAGTTAAAACTTTAGAATGATTATTGATTTTTAATTTGTCTATTAACTTCTAACTTTCCCAATCTTAATTTACAAATAATCGTTAAATTTAAACAATTGACTTTAACAAAATTCTTTTTTTTGAAAAAAGCAATAAAATTCTATTTTTACAATTGCATGAATGTGGATATCAAAAATTTAATTTATACTAATATGTTTACATTGATTCGAAATAGCAATTTGAACATAAGTAGCTCTGAAAGTAAGTAAGTAGTAGACTGTGTAGATAGCTTCATAAGCCAGATAACATCTGTGATACTGAAATATACTTTTTGTATTGTGGTTATATTACTCGGCTACTGGTCCTAGTGTCGCGGATTCCTACCGCGACCTTCAATTTCCACAGCAATTCCTCATATGTCAGTCGGCGGAGAGACGAACTAATTTAAAGGGCCCAAAATTATGATGAACTTGTGGGTGCGCCGATATGTCAAATGAGTCTGACGGCTATATTTTTCTTGCTGCATCAAGTGAGTGGCGACTTTGTTTTTCCTGGCAGATGGCGCCATATCAGATCCGAAGGTTGAATCACGTCCGGGTCATCCTTGTGGCAACTGAAGTTCTCTGTACGAATTCACGACGTTAGGGCCAATAACCGTGTAGCATAACCAAAACGCCAGAAGCATACTTCATTACCGTAGATGATATCTCGGTTATGAAACTAGTGCTACAGGATTTACTGGACATTGACAAAGTTTAAGTCTATAGACTTAACATAAATTTCGAACTAGTCCTAACAATTCCCTTAACAGACTGAATTTTGCTTGTATTTTTTTTTTCTCATTTGGTGACATCAAAATGATCTATGATTTATATAAAAAAGTATTGTATCAGTTTGTGTTTATTGTAAATATTAAAAAAAACTTTATATAGTCTAATTATTTAAAACATAGCCAAAAAATCAATCTTGGCTTTTAAAAAAATTAATACAGATAGCTGTCATAAAATTTATTTAGAATATATTTCTTGATTAATTGTTTTTAATTCTAAGTTTGGAAAACAAACAAAAGTTATGTACACTTCAAGGCATATCATTGGATCTGGAGTAATCTTTTTGGTATGCGATTTATTTTGAGAGAGAAATTCTCAGTAACATTTAATTAGAGTTTCAATAAACTAACAATTATTATAAACTCTATTCATATTTTAATGCGTTTTCTCTTTTTTTAAATTATAATTGAAAGCCTCTTCAACGTATAAAATAACATTTTTACTGTCATCAATTCCTTATTTGTCTGGCAGGTTGTTTTACTTTTACAAAATTTTGAAATTGATTTTAAATACAATTTTCAAAAAATATTTTTATAGAACAGATTTATATACAATTTCGTTGCTTTTTCGCATATTTCATTGGCGTTGTTTTGATACAGTTTAAAAGTTGTATTTTTTAAACATTATTTCCACTGTAGAATTTCTACCTTCGTTATTAATAATTTGATGATAGTTTGCCATTTTTTTGTAAATTTTTAATGAAGAAATAGTTATACAAAAAAAATAGGAAAACATTAATTCAGATAATTTTTCAACAGAATACCTAAACCTTTTTCAGTTTCTCATTTGGTTAAAGATTATTAGTTTTCTCTAATTTTCATATAGCATCTACAATTTGCTTTCAACTAAATATGTATATGCACTCTACATAGCTATTTTTATTTGCATAATTTTGTCAAGAAATGTTACTCTGACGCTCTAGAGTATATGAGACGTTGAAATTTCTAGCAACAATGCACACACGTCATCCAACTGAATTCGCAGCAGCATCACCATGATTGCAGTTTCATTAATTACCGAAAAGAAATGCAATTTCATCCGAAGAACGTTCCTCGACTGGACACTCGAGTCATCTCTGGACCATCCCCGATAAAGTTCGCTTCCATTGCTACTAAATGTTGCATCGATTGCTGCAGGGCTGACGGATATCCAGAAAGGGAGGCAAAAAAACAACAACCGAAAGCTGATTTGCCGCGCTCTCCGATCGGAAGCACTTCCTCGCAAGAAGCATACGTGAATAAGAAATAAGATGGGCTAGCGGTCTGCACAGCGGGCCAACTGGGCCGCCGAAATTGCCTCCCCGCTTCTCATTGCGCCGCTTCTGGTAATGAATCTCGGTTCGATTGATTGATTTGCAGTTCTGAAAGGC
>JAOUZG010004505.1:4515282-4533057 GCA_026289955.1 Argiope argentata | reverse complement strand
AAATGACATTTATATTTAAATAACCTTACATCAAGTAATGGTTTTAATAAATTTTTAATTTTTGGTTTGGTTGTATTAACGTCCCATTTTAAAGCAAAACTAGGGTTTTTTGGGGGCGGACATTGCTTAGAACCATGGTCAGATGTTCAGCACGTAACCTGATCTGCAATGGGAGGACGTTTGATTCCGAAGGATTTCTAGTGCACCTGTCTGTCTCACACGCAAGTTCTATGGTGAAACCGGACCTTGAACCTGGAGCCCTCCGGCTGTAGAGCTGAGATTTTACTGCTAGGCCATCCCAGCCATCTTCTAAATTGCGAAGAGCTTTGTTTGCCCCAAGATACCTCTTTTTCATAGCTTAAACAATAGGTTGAAAAATATTCTTTTCAAACGGAAATTTATATAAATATTTATATTTGCTTTTTTAATAAAAAGAGCAAAATAGCCGAATTTTTTTCTTTCTTTTTAAGTAATCTGATGATGAAATCATTGTTTTAAATTGTGTACCTTATGGCTTCCACTTTTTGGAAATATTCTTTTCATGCAAAATGATGTAGTGGGATATCGAATTAGAATATGCAAAATGATTTAAGGATAAATTGATTATTTTGACATAGATAATAAGATACAAATCCTTTATAATTAAAAACATTGTTTTATATGAATATATCGACATCAAATAATGATTAAGGGGTGTAGTATCTATATTACTCCTAGAAAGATAACCTTATTATTAAAATATTTACTTCATCTTTTGTTCAGTCATTGAATTAGTATTAACAGACAAAACTTTCAAAATTTCTTCAATAATTTCAAAACATATAAGACACAAATAGTAGACTCCTGCGCACCGAAATGGATGCAAATCGTATCTATGCACTCTGAGTGCGTGACAATATCATTTTCCAAATTGGCCGAATCGCAAAAGACTCGACTCGGAAGCGAATAACTTATAAGCACTTTAAGAATAATCCAAGAATAGCATGACGGGTTTTTTCCTCCCTTTTCTTATATACTTTCACTCAGAAACACGAGACTGGAAAAATTGAGTTATTACACACATCTCAGAAATGCCCCAAAAGGTTCTTTAAGTACCTCAATTTCGCTGCTCACGCGAAGGAAAAAAATGGCTCGGCATGCTGCGGATCTCATCTTGCATTCCATCTCTTGATATAATATCATCATCCCCCACTTAATTTTATCCAGATGCCCCTTGGAAGAGACACAAAATGGAGCATCGCGAAAAAAAATGCAACAAATGGGAAATGAACGTGAAAGGAGAATTGCAATATATGAAATGCTTCGGGGAATTAGACATTGTGCAAAGATGTTTACCTTAAAAATATATTTCTATCCAATCTTCTTTTTTCAGTGTATGCGTTCTCAATTTTGAGATTAAGTTGAAAAGGAAGATAGATTTGTAATAAAACAGTATTCTTTTGAATCGCTATTTCCTTGAAACTTGAGCATTATTTATTCCCTTAGTTTGAAAACATATTAAAAGAATAAAAATAAATGTATCTAAATTCAGAATCTTTCTTCAGTATCATTTCATAGAGAATAAGTATTTTACTAATTGTATTAGATACGGCAATTACTTATCATATACTTAAAAAAATCATAATAAATTGTTAGCAGAAATTTTTAATTAATATGTAATTAGTATAAATCATTGTTCTTGTTTCTAATATACTGGGCTCATAATTAAAAAATTATTTAATATATGGCATTTTAAGGAGAAAATATATATTTATGATAATTTCCTTTTAAACATATTCTTCTAAATAAAATGATACTATCCCGTAATTAGTGTCCAATTATTCATAATACAGATATAATCATAAATTTCTTCTATATTCACATACATACAAATTAATCCAATTTTAAGGTTTCAACATTATTTACAGTATATATATATATATATTTGTAGAAATTTATACCAGGAGTTGGATACATTATTAGCCATGGGAAATAATTTTTTATAGATATTTAGAAGTATTTTTAAGTTAAAAAAAAGATTTATCAGTGATTAATACAGAAAGTCATTTTTATGTGAATATAATTAATATTTTCTTGCTTTTCTTAAATATCTATTTTTATAAGCTAATTTATTAATTTAAGACTTTTTAAGAAATAAAAAAAGGATAATTAATGATTAATAAAAGATGTTATTCTTATGTGAATATAATGAATAATTTATTATATGCTTACTTTGAAGAGAATACCAAGGGAATAATTTATTCTTACTTTGTTTAAGTATCCATTTTTGTTTTAAAATTAAGTTTCACAATCTAAAACTATAGCAGTTATCCTGGTTTATAACTAAAAGTAAAAATAGACTCCTACAATACTTTTACAACAATTACTGATAGAATTTTTTTTTATTTATAAACTGTTACTGCGTATTATTAGTTAGAAGAAAGATATTTTTTTTTAACATTTAGTGACAAAGCTCAATTCAAGGAGTCAATTATTTTCGGTATTGAATGAATTCTATCAATAGAATATTTTGAAATGGCTATGAAGAAAAGAAGTTTACGTTCCTGGATAAGTTTGTAAGATACACTAAAGTATCAAAAGTTATAAAAAGTTACAAAGTGTATCATAAATAATTAATTATGTGCATTGAATATTGTGCAATTTATCAAAAGGGTGCGATCGGAGAATCACCCCTCTGCTTGGCGATGTTTAGCGAATTTAGAAAAATTCGCCAACTCTCCACCCTTTAATGTATTGCTCCTGGGAGAAATAAAACTCGCCAAGAGGTATAATTTAGGAAGGAAACTTGGCGCCTTGGCGAATAAGGGGTGATTCTACGGATCACCTGTTCTCGGCTCAGGTTTTAGGTTGGAGACTCAATTCCAGAGAAGAACCATCGTGTAAGGATTGCACAAAATCAAACGTCCTGCAGTTGGTGTGGTGTGGTGTGGAAAGGGGAGGACGTCCTCGTCATCTGACCCCGGTTCTGAATTACGAGGGTCGTCCCGAAATATCCCTAGTGCTGCGTTCCAACGGGACTTTAATATAATTAAACTGAACTTTAATAAGTCAGCTGGTACACCAGTGTCTACACTTTCGGTGATATAACCGATAACAACAAACACATCGATTTAAAAAGCGGTATCGTATTTAAGGTAGAGTTCTGATTTTGGAGCCGAACATAACAGATTGGAAACTCCATTCCACGGAACTGCTAGGTAACTAAACGAAATGCGAATCAAATTGGCAGCTCATCTCTATGAAGAGTCAAAAGTCTTATTTAGCTTTCCAAATTGTAGAGTGAAAAAGACATTAAATGGGCTTTTAAAAGTAGATTTCTTTTCATATTTTGATAATAGGAGGATGACCCAAGTGTTGTCTGATTATTATGTTTTCACAAATTATAATTGTGTAACATCAAAGAGAATGTTAAGCCATCTTCTGGGGTTTCTCATCATCTAAAAATTTAATAAATAAAATAAAATGTCTACTCGATCGTTTTCAATTTCAATAAATCCTTTCCAAATTATTTTATTAGGTAATCATTTCCCATTTATATTGCATTATTCTGGAATTTAGACTATATAGTGGAAGAGGGGTCTTTACTTCATTTCATTTGCTTAAAAGTTATCTAGCTTTGATATTACAAGTTCAATGAATTTTCAATCATTTAAATTGGGGATATTGAACATTTTGTGCAATATTTTCCTTATTCGTATATCGTGATATATTTTATTATAATCAATAAGCCTCATCATTATAAACATATTGATCCTAAGAAACCAAGAGAAATGTCTATGTAGGGGATGGAGACATCGCACATTACGCATGATTAATGATATTTATCGACACTTTGGAAGAAGATTTGTAATGAACCACGCTTAGAGGAAAAATAATACTATAGTTACGGTGTCATAATACTATCTTTAACATAAAAGCTAGTTATAAATATATATATAAAAGGATAGGACTATAAACCCATAAAGGCACGAACATTCTAGTTAATGTATAACTGGATCTGTAGACATTTTTATCATACTGTGGCATGACATTTTACAACAATTCCATTTTTAGTTAACAGCGGTATCAAAATTTAAAAGAGAAATTAATTTTTAATAAAATAATCTTTTGATTTGTTTGAAAATAATTCTTATAATAATTTATACAAAAACTTACCAAGTTAAATGTGAATGAAACCAATTCTGTACAAAATGTTAGAGCCTGACCCGAAACCCTACACACGACTCTTGGTGCGTTTTACGCATATTCATTTCACAACAGAGCCTAAGTCAATGGAATTAAGTATGAAATGATTCTTACCATTTTGTGGATTTTTCTAAGCAAATTTATAAAAATTATTTTTTAAAGTATATATTTATTAATGTATTAAAAACATGAAGTGTTTTTATACATTTCATTCATAAAAAAATATAGAATTTTTCAACGAATTTTGTCCTCAAATGCGATACTATCGAGGACTCTGTGTGCAAAATTAGTATATAACTAAATTATTCAATTGGTGAATTTTTTAAAAAAACTTCATAAGTATGCGAAATTTGGACCCTCTAGCATGTTCGGGTTTAAAGAAATAATCGGTTGGAATCTCATTCTTAAAATATTTAATTCATGACATTTCATTAGTTGCATTTATTTTAATCAACTTATATAAATGTGTACAAATGTAGTTTTTTCCTTTAATCAAATGAACAATTCTGGAATGAAATCAGAAGAAAAATATTCGTACTTGCTTCATAAGTCCTGTCAAAAGATGCAAATATTTATTTCCTTTCAAGAGTTATATTTTTTATATCAAGAGATTTAAAATGCAGAGAAAAAATATTTTAAACTGCAGAGCCTTTTTAAAATGTTTTGCTTTAAAATAAAATTGAAAATCTTCTGGGAACAATATGTTCTCCATTATAAAGTTTCTTTGCTATTTTTATTATTTAATTTAATAATTAGATAAACATGTTTATTGCAAACTTAAAAGAACAAATAATGAAATTTCTCAGATTGCCTAAGTTTTACTTTATAAAATATTGTGGCTGCATGTACAGAAAGATTAAAATAATAATAATAATTGGCTGCATATACTGATAAATAAAATAAAAAGCAACCTACTATGGCATGAATTCTAAGCCATGTATACCTATCGCTGAATGCATATCATGTATGGCTTTGTAATTTTATTTTAATTAATTTAATTAATTTAAATATTTAATTAATTTAAATATACATTTCATATAATGACTAAATTTAAAATCGTATGGAAAGCTACGATTGTAAAAGAAATCTTTTAGTAAGGTACTTTTGCAGAGTTTTTTATTAATACAAATAAAATATCTGATAACGTTTCAATTTCCAGCACACAATAAGTATTTGCCATGAAAGATAAAAAAATCATTATGCAGTTTTATCATTCATTATGTCAGATTTTGAAGCAAGGATCCATGGATTCATTCCTCTTTTCTATGCTTCAAGCATATTAAAATATTTTTTTCCTTATAATTTAGAATAAAATGTTGATCAATATCATTCCTAAATTTATAAGTTTTAATTAGTTTATTTGCAAAGATTCAATGATTTTTTTGAGAAAAAAATTAGTTATAAGATATTGTTCATTGAAAATGTTTTTTCTAGAGATTTTAATTGAGATTGGTTAAACAGAATGTAAACATATTCAAAATAAAGATGATATATTTTCTTTTGTTATAAGTACCAATGTTTTCTTCTGCAATTTATAATAGTTTGCTGTTTCACGTTTTTTTTTTCTGTTACATGTATATAACATAAAAGTATTTGACAAATAGTTATAAGAGCTAACCATTACTTCCTTTGTGTTTTTATCATATATATCTACATGCATATATATTTCTGTATATATGTGTTACTATGATGAAAATGAATCAATATTTTAAAAACGGGTGCAAATTTTCATTAAATATTTTACGTTATACAGAAATATTTAGAAATATTTAGTATTTAATTTCATGTTTTGCTCTAAAAATAAATTTATACTATTTTAAATTCTGGAAAATATAAATGTCATTTATAAAACACTATGCTATCATTTAGTTCCGCAGTAAACATTTCGCAGCAATGGTGATTGAAGAGACCTTTAAAAACATTTATTTAAATATAAAAAGAGTTTATAGCAATATGAAATATTTATGGAAGATTTATGATCCTTCGTAGATAAATCATACTCTTGTAAGCAAACTTATAACATGTATATCTACTTTATTCATTTAATAATTGGAGATATTTGCAAATTTGTAAGATCGTATGACTCAAGAAATTTTAAGGAATCAATTTAATTCACTGTAAACGATTTTCTAGATTTTGAAAAATTACCAATTTGTTCAAATGTTCCAAGAAGCAATTTCTCGAAAAAATTCTTTAAGAAGAATTATGTGAGGTGAGGAATTTTAAAACTAAGCTTACTAAAAATTTATTATAAAAATTCAATACAATAATTAAATGAAATAGGAAGCAATATCACGTAAAAGTTTAAATGACATCAACCGATTTTATTCAACATATGTAGGAAATTTTAAAAGCGAAAAATATTGCATTAAGGATTTTGACGAACCTCCTCACTTCAGAAATACTTGAATTAAAAAAATACATTTTTGCCTCTATATCTTTTGATCTGAACACGATAAAACAAAAAGTTTTGAGAAATTTTCAGAACTATAGCAGGATGAAATTTGGTTTATGAACTTTTTATTCTTAAATTTTAAATAAAATTTCTTCTCAGCATATCTGTTTGTTCGAGTTGTAAATGCATTCGATGGCTAAGAAACATAAAGAGCTAGATAAAAAAAAATGACTTACATTAATGACATTTGATATTTCATTTTGAGGTGTGTGTTAAATTTCGATTTAACTCGGTTGACAAAAAACGTATTCAAAAATATGTTCACAACATAGATTCAGTTAAAATAAATTTTATCTTCTCACCTTAGACCCATATTTCATTCCTGTTAATTACTATATAAAGCCCTCTTGATTTTGTTTTAAGACCAGAGGGGTAAAGGGAGATAAGATTTTTATTGGAAAGTATGCAAGAACGTTTCGTCGGAACATTCTCTTTTGTTTACTCTGTTGTTGAAGTTTCTTGCACTTTAAATTTACTTCAATCGATCATTCTTTCTTTGATTTTTGAGATGTTTGTGTAAGGCATTTTATAGAAATTATATTGAAACAGCTTATGATGGAGTCATTATTATTTTTGAACGTGCCACAGAAAATTGCATGGAAAATTTTAAGCAAATTCTACGCCTATTTGATATGACATCTTACAAATTTTTCTTATTTTGGAATCTGGGAAGAAATTTCCATGGTCATCGTGTTAGGTTTCAATGTTGTAGTAAACCTATTTGAATTCTAAAAAGATTTTTTTCATAAATATTTCTTTAAAATTACCCTTGGGATTATAAATATTTTAACATAAATGTATTGACTTGAGGGGTTCAAATATTAGGACATAGAATTGTAATAATTTTTTGTGATTCAACTAAAATTCGCATAAACGGCAACAATAAATATACCAAAAGTTTAAAAAAAAATATTACTTCGGATGGTAAATTAAATAATCAAGAATGAATCAAAAAAACAATAAGAACACTAAGCAAAATAGAAAACCAAAAGGGGAAAAGCCATTTAAAGAATGACATAGAATATTGGTCTTTAGAAATGATAAAATAAAAAAAAATAATAAAAAAAAACTCGAGATATTCTGAAAATTATTTTTAATGCGTAATAGACAACGAATTTTACTTTTAAAAAAAGTCATTATCCCTCCGATTCACCATTAAAAAAGAGGGCATTAAAAGATTAAAACTAATAGGTAATTATAGAAATATACAAAAAATAAAACACAAAAATCGAGTATCTCGGAACAAGGTGATAAAAAAAATGGCAACCACTACCTCGAAATGTCACACACGCGGACTGGGAAAAAGCAGAAAAGGGTATTTTGTTTTTAACAAAGTAGCAAAACAGCTTTGTTGGCCATTTCCTTCTGATAAGCGGTTTTAAAGATTACCGACACTGCAGTACATAGATAGCTGAAATCTGAAATACCACAGAAGGCAGTTCAGAGGACAATGTTTTTTTATATGACTGAATCCTTTAATTTGCTTGTAATGTTTGCTTTTGGAACAACGAATGGCATCTATTCAAGATAATAGAATAAAGATAGGGCTTCAATACATTTTATTTTAAATGTTGGAATTAACCCTCTCGTTGAATATGAATATTGCCTAACATTTATTTGAAGAAAAAAAAAATCCCCCTTTTTTGTTTTAATTTTAGTTTTTGTAAGTCAATAATAATAATATTTTTTATTTATGTATTCAAATATATAAATATATTAGATATTTTAAAATGCTAATATATAGGAAATTGTTATAAAATAGATTACGGAATACAAACATAATAAACAGAAAAAATGAGAAATTATCAAAAGAAACGTATCAAAATGTAATAAGAGAACATAAGTACATAATTATAACAATAATATCAGCATGGACTTTGTTAAAAAGTAGAATTTAATTGCACATTACAAATTAGGATCAGATAATAAACAAATGGTTTTGTCAAATAATAATTTTCGAAATTGCATTGATTTTATTTTTTTAGGTACCACTAATCTAGACGACTCTTCTGGGTATCAGTGATTTCTTTACCCATACTAGAAAGATGTAATAATTTTTACACATTGTGTTTCAAACTTTTCTGGTAAACAATATGAAATTGAATCTTCAAAAGAGGATTTGACCTTGAAGTACCTTTTTTGATGATGTTAAACCTATAAAATTTAGAATCAAATATTTTTATTTCACGCAACTCTAATGCAATTGGAACAAACCAACGATCCGTTCGGTGGGATTCTTATGAATCCTCCGTACTCTAGGAAGAATGTGAAACTTCAAGGAAACAGATACGAGCCGTTATGAATTGCTTCACGCGCGCCACAGATTTGTTCGGGAGACTTATGGTATCATTATTTCTAACTGAAGAAGTCTACACTGTAGAGGATGGCAACAATTAATTAGTCTACTAGCAAAATTTATACTGCCATTATATGCATTTAGGAGGCACTGGCACCCACGCACGGCCATAGGAAGGTGCCTCATCTAAAAATAATAACACTTCTCACCCTGTCGAATAAATAGCGTTGATTCATTAATACGGAAGTTACTTTAGGTATTAATATTAATCATCGGCGATGGAATCTGGTGAGCGAACGAGTCAGTAGAAGTGTTTTAGGATACAGAAGCAGTAAAAATACCACAGAAAATCTGTACGTAGTATTTAACGTATTATCTAAGGATAAAATTAAAGAAAAAAGCATTTATATTTATTCCTTGTAACAAGGTATCCAATTGTATCAAACCGAAAACGAGATTAAATAAAATTTTAATTCGAAGTTTCGCTTCGATTCAGAATTCAACAATAATACTTTAAGGGAGACCAAAAATACAGAATCACATAAAAATATATTATGATAAATGTCCTGGAATGCTTTTGAAATAAGACAATGTTCAAAAATATTAAACAAATAACGAATGGAAATATTTTATATAGCAGCATTTCAGTTTGGATTCATAATTCCATAATTGACATTCCATTTCTAGAACAATTGTTCAAAGTTAAACAGTCATAAATTATGGCATTTAATTTACGTCTAAATTACTCAAACTAAAATCGAAAATAATTTCCGAAAAAAAAATCCGTCGTTCTTTCGATTGGAGTTCCAGGGCGTAATCTCGTCTCTAATGTTGCCTTTTTCATGTATTTTTTGTGTTCATAAAGGCTCCGATGAGTTCAATGATCGCAGTAAAGAATTATGGCATACAGCATTTAAAAAAATCATAACATATTCATGGAATTTGTTATAATATCTCAGAATACTATTATACAAGGTTTTATATTAATGGACTGTTTACTCAGAAAGCTATTAGCGGACATTAAGAAAAACAAAAATTGCAATGTACCAGAATATAGAATACATTAAGAAGGTAAAAACAGAGAAAAACTTACACAGATTCCAGTTCCTATTGGAACGCCAAAAATTGCGTTGGTAACATTAAAAGGATTAAATTGATTAATTATTTCAGTGGTTGTTCGAATTGGTTGTCTCTAACATCCTTAAACAATGTATAACGGTCTAAAAAAAGATTTTCATAGGCTCCCCGTGCACAGTTGTTATGCCTGCCTCGCAAATGACAGTCCTCACACCGGGGTCTTCTTGTATCTGATAATTGTCGCATAAATGGATGATTTAAGATAGCATCAGCATCAGAAGTCGAACTAGATTTGGCGAAACTAGAGGACATTTAATGGGATTCCAATTTATCTCTTTGTGTATATAACATAGAAATGATTATGCGATTCATGGAAAAGAAAATTTCTGTAATACCATGCATACTCCCCCCTTTACATTGCTAAGCTGAGACCAACACACTTTTAAACGTTTCCGAAAAGACATCTTTCAGGAAAGAAAAATGTTTTCAGGCAGGTGTTTGGGTAGCAAATACGATCATAAGATGATTATAGAACAGATGATTCCTGACTTTGCGTTGATCCTAAACCTCTGTTGAAATTATCTCAGTAAAATTACATGGGGATTATCCATCGTCCATCTGTTTACGTTAAGTGTGCTGGCAATGTCTTCTGAACTCAGATCCTGCAGTGTTTTTTTGTGATTTTGACTTTTTCAACATAATGTGCCCCATCAAGTTCCTCTGTAGCTTTTGTTCCACCTGATGCCTACTTAGTACCTCCTGATGCCTTTATGCCTATTAACAACCCTATAAATCTGGCAGCTTATTAATAACTCACTCTATATTAAATAATCATTTTTAAAAATTAATACAAATTGTGCATTAGATGAAATGGATATCATTTTGAAACTAACTGGGATTCAACTTTAATGTTATTATAAGTTTCTCTATGATGTCTCCAAATTATGAAAGAAATGTGATGATGTATTTCGTGCAATTACAATTAAAAATTGTTTAAGATAAATATGTACATTTCGTCAAATATTTGCTTAATTTTCTTCAAATTTTAATAGAGTGCTTTGATGGCTTATCGTTACAAACTCTGTAAGTTTGTAATCTATGGATAAAACGCTGCTTTTTACTCCTTAGATGTTTTATCCAAACTCAGTTCATTTAGTAGTTTTGGAAAAATTAAAAATAAAAGAAAACAAAATGCAAATTTTGAAATATTTGTATACTTTTGATCACATTGTTCATATGCTCTATTATGTCAACATTTATCGTTATAATAGTAACTCCATCTCGATGCACCTTCAATTCCTAAATATGCGTTATACACTTATTCTATACAAATATTATGCACAATCTACAACAGATAAATCTTAAATCTAAATAATTATGTAATCGTCATAAACTATTCCGCTCCTCTCTGAGGAAGACGGAAAATGATGTACTACAACCTTCGACGGAATTAGAGGGAATTTCAAACGAAGTTCTGCGACCATTACCGACCACAGTATAGCCTCTTCCGTAGGGTGCACATCCCGTCATTGCTAAGGGATTGTCACGCCATACAATTTCTGTACTTACAAAGCAGAGACAGCCAATCACACAGCTGGAAGCTTCTTATCCCCTACTTTGAGGTATCTCAAGATGCGGGGGTGAGTAAATTTGTAAAATAAATTATTTCATTTGTGACTGCTAAATCATCCCGATTGTAGGATCAGCAATTCTCCACATGTGATCCCTATTGATTGCAAATTTTTCCTAGCTTATAAATTTCGACTTTAGCATTCGTTGAAAATTCATTCAATCTAAATTTCATTCATATTCCGTTGCAGCTTATTATTTAGGATTTCAAATCTTTATTATTATTATTATTATTTAGGATTTCATAAATAATTTTTATTGCTTAGGATAATTATTAAATAGTTTTTTTCTAAACAATAAAGTGAATTATTTTATTTTTAAATGGCTTAGTAAAATCTACTGAGTGATTAATTTTTTGAATCTCTGAACAAATTCTTAATGTTCCTATTCTCAACAAATAAACGTTTAATTTTACAAAATGGAATTCGAATGAAAACCAAGGGTTCAAGTGTTTTGTTGCAAAAAATAAAATATTAAAAATTTGCCCTAAGCAATGATATTACTCAATATCTCCATTTTCCTTTCACATTTATAACTATGGTTTTCTACTTGCAGAAAATTACAGAATCATCCATTTTCTGTAAATAGAAAATTTAATGTCTAGACTACACGCATACACTATAGGGCTTCGACTTTTCCTTATATTTCACCGAAAGCTAAGTAAAGGAAAAAGGTGTTTAGTTTTGTCTATAATGAAAAGAAATCAACATGAATTTGATAAATTTTTATGTGAATAGTTTGAATTCTGAATCTAAATATCGATGGAAAATTTTTAAGTTGTTAAATTAGCCTGTATTTCTTTTGAATATTTAAAAACGTATGAATATACAGATCAGAACTTGAGCAAAGTTTGGTACTCACCAATAATTTTTTGAAGTAAGGCCGCATACTAAATTTTATCCTCTGTCTAGACTCTTTTATCAGGCGATTATAAAGTTGAGCCAAAGCCAGTGATATATTCAAAAATGTAGGTTTCTTAGGTGATGAAATCTAAAATTTGCAAATTTACTATCTGTAAATTCAATTTTTTAGCATTTTAAAGAGTTTCATTTGTGTGTGTGTGTGTATTTGGCATGCGAGGAATCAAGTATGTTTATAATGCAAAAATGATATAAAATTATGAAATTATTACTGAATATTACTTCCTACAGTTACATGCACTTTAATATTAAATTGATAGAATTTTAATTAACTTTCTTTTATAAGAGTATTGAAAATGAAAAGGTTTTTCTTTCAATTTATTATTTCTTAAATTTTGCCATTAACTTATATTTTCTTCTTATAATTATTATGAATGTTTGGAATCATTTTTTTATTTTAAAAAATGGGTGTCAGATGAACGGATTTAAAATTTATTTATAACAATCGGTTAATGATAATTAAATCTGAAATCATTAAAATAGTCTATAGGAGTTTAGTCTTAAAATAGTCGAAAATAAGAAGCCAGTAAATTCTTACAAAATACTGAATATATGAAATTTGTAAATTCTTACAAATCAGGATGTAAGCAAAAAAGATGCTTACAAAAAGGATCTGTTTACCTTGAAACAAGTCGAGATTAATTAAACTGTTTAATTGATTTTTTCTAATCCATATATTTATAAGATAATATTACCAGCCAATGCAGTCGTTGTAGATAAGATACAAGTTAGCAACTCTAAATATCAATTTGATTATCAGCCCGAAATTCTTGTGAATCGTAAAACTTAATTCTATCAAACAGTGTTCCACAGTTCAGTGGCGTGAAAAAATACAAGACAGACTCGAAAATATGAGGATAATATTTCCTTCTTAGTTCTCGCTCTCCGGGCCCTTATCCTGCTCCAACAGGATATTCTATTTCCCTGCCGGAGGAGATCGAATCGATTTTATTTTAGAATTTTTTTTTCCTATCCTACCCTGTTATTTCTCTTTTTTTTTTATTGCATTTTCGACGTAGGGTAGAGAAAGTCGTGGATCGAATTTCGTTTACGCTCGTTCGTAAAGACATGTGCGCTGGCCGCCCATGTTCGAACAGGGAAAAAAAAAATAAATCCCTGCTTCTAGAGAATAAATAAAAAGGAATATAAAATTTGTGCGCTTTGAAATTTGATTTCGACTTCATTTCGTCTTTCATTCCTTAAATTTTCTGGGAAACATATTTTTTTCACTATTTAGTTGTCCTTCGATTCCATTGATATTGAAAAATCTGTTTCCCGTGTGGGAGCTGGACGGATTTTGTAGGGATTTTTCGCAGCTCACCCTGTCCCTGTGAAATTCAAATCTCTCGTATATGCGGAAAGTACATGCTGTTTTAAAGATATTTATAAAAAGAAAATATTTTTCAACATTTTAACCAAGCGAACACCACTGCCGAAAAGTATCGCCCTCCTTTGAACTTAGCAGTGTACGCTGCTTTATCGAATTATAAACAGGCAATAGCTGGTATTTTATATTTTGCAGAAAGAAGGTATGTCTTATAACAGCAATATCAAATAAAGCATAATTAGAAACTATAAAACATATGCAGTTAGGATTTTGTTAAAAAGATCTGACTTCTAACCGGCTTAAGTAAAATTGTATCAATCCTTGACAATGTACAGTTAGAATGTACATCCCTGACAATGTACAGTTAGAATATTACCTGGATTCAATTACGACACTTCTACAAGACAAACTTTCTTCTGCAAGCACTTACAAGACAAATTCAATAGCACATTTCATTTTCAATGCTACGATAAATTATCTAACTGAACATAATTATTTCTTTTTTTATTATTATTATGCCCAATACTTGGCGCTTTGTAACCAAAGTGAGATTGGATTGTTTCAGTAAAGAGAAGATCAGAGATAAGATAATGCATTAGAGTTATTCGAATCATTTTAAATTCACATACTCAAAAAGAAAGTATTATAATCATCAAATAATTCTAACTCGAGGTTTTAATTAATCTTTACGGTTTCGGAAATTTATGGAAAAGCAAAATATATATCTAGAATTATGTCCATATCTATACTATCTATATATTTTTGAACCAAGTTTCGGTGGGATTCAATTATGAGAAAAATATGTTTGCCCCTAAAAAAATCAATAGCTACAAAAATTATTACATTTCACATAAAAATATATACATTCTATACAAATTAAGTTTAAAATATACAAATGACATATGATTTATTCACTTAAAAATAAAATAATTCTTACAATATATTTCAATACACAATAATAATAATATTGTTTAATAGAAATAATTATATGACATTATAATTTATTATTATTATTATTCATTATATATATATATTATAATACTTAATCGAATACACATGTTATACATTAATATAAAAGTCATGCTTATATACTTCATATATAAAATAAGGTATTATAATAATCTAACAGTTCAAAATCGAGAATATGATTAATCTTTACATTTCAGAACTTCATGAGGAAGCAGAGCAACTATATAGAATTATATCTGCATCTATATTATCTATGTAATTTTAACCAATAATTTTCAAATATATTAGTTTTAGATTCAACACTTTCTTAATATATTAAATTTTCTTTTGGTTAACCTATGAGCAGCTATTCAAAATGATCAGATTCTTATTTAAATTAAAATAAAGTCATATCAAGACTATTTTACTGGAAATGCCTGACATAAATAACGTAATTCATAAATATTTGACCATATTTTTTTAAAATTCTATTCAGTGACTCAATTAATTAATATTCGTTCCTTATTTGACGGGAAATGGATTCCAATTATAGCACTCGGCTTATAAAGCAAGCCATTACTTAAATGATAATAAAAGAAAGTTTCAATTGCAGAAGTGCAAGATTTTCACCAAATTGTATAGGTTAAAATCAAAAGAATTATAGACACAATTTACACGAAAAACGAACAGGAAAAAATCCTCGAATGCGAATGGAAGCTTTCGGTAATTAAAATTATTAAATGGGAAAGATTCGGAAATGTTATCCAATTAAAACAATCAAAATACAAATATCTAAAGTATAAATAAATAAATAATATTTAAGAACTATTAACAATCTTAGGAATAATATTAAGGATATTTTTATTTTATAAAGCAGAAATAAATATGCAATATTTAAACAAAATCACAGAAATGCGATATAAATAACATTGTAAAAGCTTAATATATATACAAAATGATGTCAAGGTTTTTGTTTTGTTTTGAACAAATGGAGAGGAAGGAGGAAGCAATGACATATTTTTCTTTAGTCTGTAATTCATAAGCAAAAGAATTTTGGAATTGATTTTGGCAATTCAAATATCGAGTGCTTGGCATCCTGGACTGAATTGAAGTGTTTCAATTCAGTCCAGGATGCCAAGCACTCGAC
This sequence comes from Argiope argentata, assembly GCA_026289955.1. Lineage (NCBI taxonomy): Eukaryota > Metazoa > Arthropoda > Arachnida > Araneae > Araneidae > Argiope > Argiope argentata. The sequence goes on along the minus strand of JAOUZG010004505.1, from coordinate 4,517,073 downwards.
ATTCAAGTTTCCATGTAAAGTAAGAAGCTAGGTAAGCATAAAATTAGGTTCAATATGGTTAGCCTTTAAGCGTCTCTAAATGGAAGACATAAATTCCTTAGTGAATTGCTCATTATTCGATATTTGACTTGATTGGAGGTATCTCCTTTATCCTTAAAGACATTCTTAAAATGCACATTCTAGAAGCTCTGAGGAATCAACCCAACTAGATTTGTTAGCTGTTTGGAAAGCCAATAAGAACATTCACAGTCAGAAATTCCCTATGATTTCGGACGAAGGGATAGAAAACCAGTTCACCTCTGCTTTGAAGAAAATTCGACGGCATCCTGGCATAGGGGTAATGAATCTTCCCCGTGATCTGGGCGTCCCAGTTTCTAGTCCTGGTTCAGGCAAGGTTGTTCTTCTTATATGTGTTTTATCTGTGAGATTGTGAATATTTCCCCCAGTAGGAAGATATTGTGCAAGCGAATGTGATGAATATGTAGCTAAAATCCTACTCCTGGCCTTCGTTGGCGCTACCTGAAACAAGAGTCGATGATGAGTCACTGATGCATCAGACAGCTGGTCCGTAACAAGGACCATTATAAACAATAAAAACAACAGAAATTCAATCGAGCCGGTAACTTGAGAAATGTTATTGATAGTACATAAAGTGCTTTGTTATTGGTGAACAGCATACTTAGACAACATGTAACATTCGTCTCTTGCTCTAAATTGGAGATTTCAATTTCAATAAAATCTTTGAAAATAACAAACTTTAGCATTATTATAGCAGATTCTGCAACCATCTGTAAAGCGGAAGAGAAGAAATTCCCCTCAATACTTAAAAAAAAACTAATTAGGCTAGGATATCTTACAGAAGGATGGTTGAAGCCGAAATAGAATATATGTTCTAAGTAGCTGTAGAGACAACTTCTCAATGCGTTTCGTTTAAAACTTCTATCTATACATTCGCCATTAAGTCGATATAAGAAATTCCATCCATCAAGCTCATCTTATTTTAGAATTATATTATTTATAAATAAACGGCCATGATACCAAAAACGCATTTTTTTACATAAGATACTCTAAAACTTGAAGATTCGTCAAAAATCTGTGTTAGAATATTTATAACAATTACAACACTACTTCTTTATGTATAATAGCTCATATTTCACTTAAATAAGAGAAAATGAAAAGCATAATTTTTGAAAAAAGAAAGTTTGAAGTGTATAAGGGATAAATATTTCATATTAAGTTCCTAGAAATTAAAAGCAATTTTTCGTAATTATTTAAAAAAAACCTGATTCTGTAAAAAAACCTTTAAAAATTTATTTATTTAATTATTTACTAAATTTAAATTATCAAAATTTTTTATTCATTTTGGAAATATAAAATAATTAACATAAGCTTATTTAATTTAAGTGGAATTTAAATTTTCAATTCATATTTCATTTATATAAAATTCATTTCAGAGGCATGTAAAAGCATGTATAATTATATATATATGTCAAAGTTTTTTAAAAATTCTATTTATTAAAAAAAACTTTTTGAAAATGTTTAAAAAAAATATCACAATGTGCTTCAGTTTAAATTTTATCAAATTTTAGAATTCATATTTAATCTATTATATTTAAATATGTTTTATTTAATATGTATCAAACATACCAAAAAAAAACTAAAAGTAAAAAAAAAGAATGTTTATATTTAACTTCAAAAGATTTTTTTAAAAAAACGCATTTTTATTGAGGAATTTTCAGAATATAAAAAATGAGCTGAAAGCAATCGCAATCAAGATTATTCTAATAGAGA
>JAOUZG010004505.1:4491421-4509764 GCA_026289955.1 Argiope argentata | reverse complement strand
TATGTATTTATTAAATTTTGATATTCATTTTTAACTTAAATTTGTGCGTTATATTAAAAATTATATATAATTGCATTTAAAACGTTAAATAAATGAACTGAATTATTTTACACGAAAAAAAAGGAAACAATAATCGGCATTGAAAAAGTTCATTCGTAGAGGATAAGCATTTTTTAATTCTTTTATTCATCGAAGTAAGTTCTTAAATTATTAACCATTGAATTTTTGGTTTTTAACATGGTTTTCATTTAAAACTTATTTCAAGTACTGGCATATTTGAATTGAGCTTCATAACTTTCAGATCCAATTCATGGGACTTTGCAACAATAAGTAAATATATCATGCTTACTAAAAATTTAATATTACGATAATCAAATGAAATTGATGATACAGCGAACACCACCGATTACAAATGATAGCCAGTAATCACAATAAATATAAATTTATTAGTTTATAGATTTCTACAAGAAATATACAACTGAATTAAAATTTATGTTTTAAACGTAAAACGAAAATATTAATAACTTTCTTTAAATAATATGTTGAGTAGCATTTTATGAGTCATTGTATTCGTTTTCATTGAAGTTTGTGCTAACTGTAAAAATTGAATAATGCTTTGGTTTCAATTAGAAAAATATTCAAATTAAAGACGAAATTTTTTTCAATTTTTAACCCAAATTCCTCCATTAAACCAAAACAGATTTTTTCTACACCCGAACAGTTTGTGGTTATTTAACGTAAGCTAGACTATGGGAAAATTTTAGGATATGTTTGCAGAAAGAAATATTGAGATGATTTTTTTTTTGAAATCCTTTTTACAGGTACAGCAGTTGTTTAAAGTATTTTCGTTTTTACTTAAATTGCAATTTTAATAAAAATGATGCTAATTAAACATTGTTTATCGATATCCCATTTAACTTTAGGATGTATTATTATTTAATAGGCAGGTGTTATCCCACTAACTAATCGTAGCTTCCTTTTTCGAAAGGCTTTTCAGACTGTAAAATTTATCCCGTCTGATATTGAGCCTTCCAGTTATTAGATCCAAAAGGTAGATGATGATGTATACAAAAATACAATATAATCCACCCGGAGAGTCCGCAATGCTGATTGGCTTAAAATAATGAAATTGTTGATTGGATTAAAATAATGAGATTCAAAGTTTCGTAAATCGATAAGGTTTGGTTACAAAGGTTTGACACATTTTTTTTAAAAAAAATTAATACTTTTTATTTAGCTAAATTTAGATTTTCAATAAAATTTTACTAAAAATGAATCATAAATTCGAAAGATTGTATAAAATTTAGACTTCTAAACTTTTCTCGATGCACCTTTCATGACTGAAACTAAATAAAATATGAGTCATGTTAATTAAATCCGTTTTAAAGTAAAACTAACATTTTGATAGAAAAATATTTATAGAGTACTTCATTGAAAAAAAGGCCTATATATACTTAAAATCTCTTTGTACTGTACATGAGACTTCAATGCAGATATAATCTATTTCCTGTATTCATATTTTTAAAAACAAGTTTGGTTACAGCAAATAAAATTTTGCACTATTTGAAATTTAATCATTTCCATGCCAAATTAAAGTTAAAATTTTAGAAGAGAAAGCAGAAAATTATAAATATGCTTTGTAAAATAAAGATAAACAAATAAGACTTTTAAAATAGTTATTTGGCTCTCAAAACTTGATGTTAAAAATTAGTTTTCTAAAGAAATATTAGGATGTAATTATATAAAATATTTATTTTAAATTTTCAGAAAAGTTTTATTCCAACAAGGCATCTATCAACAAAAGTGGGCTTATGATATGAATGCAGCAATGGATATGAATATGAAATAAATCTGCTACCAATGAAATATTTAAAGGTTTTCCATTTTGAATGAAATATTCAAGAGTATGTACATATAGCAAAGTCTAGCTTTTAAAATTAGTAGCGTAACACACTGAATCGGTCTTGGGAGTTACCTCTGCAGTGCAAACAGAGTCATTGATTGTTGTCAGTATTCGAAATATCTTCTAATTATATTAAGTTTGGAAAACTTTTAAGCAGGATTTCCCAAAACCATTTTCCAAAACTACGAAAATAGATACGTGTACATATTCTATAAATTCACGAGGTAAATTCTTTATCATGAATGTATTTCATAGTTGGATGGATTTGAATTAATGTTATTTAACGAAATTTCGACTTTTATGTACACATGCATTTACAACATAGATTTAAATTAATATCGCATTTTCCTAAGCTTTCTCAACAGTTTTTCACCGAATGTCAAATTTCAGAATCCAACCGAAAGAACTATGATTAATGGCAAATATTTGATCTACCTTTCGGTATCAAAATTTCCTAAAATTAAAAAAAGGAAACAATATTTCTAATCCTCATCATAAATAAACTTTTCTTAAATTAATAAATCAACGGTTTTTTTTATAAATATGCAGTGATTCCAGCCTCTTAAATGAAAACCACTTAAGATTTTTCTTTAAATAATAAATATACTCTAGCTTATACCAATGTCTTTTTATAATCCCTCTTAAAAGAATCCAGTTCCGTGTAAAAGCTCTTTTTGTCTTATTTTTTATCTTCCTAAACTTTGTTTAGTGATCTTTGTCTCAAGGAGGACAACAGACAAGGATACATTCCAGCGAGATAAAAAAAAAAGAAAAAGAGGAGAAAGAGGGAAAGAGAATGAAAAGAAGAAGAAGAAAAGAAAATGAAACGAAGAATCAGTAAATTCCGGCTGCAGCGGAGGTTTTTATATTTATCCCTGTTTTTATCGCCAACATCCTGCTTCACAAAATCGAATGCTTAAAGATTGATCGGAAGCAAATTGTATTTATTTAGTTTTTTCCCTTTGAATTTCTAAACTGTTTCTCTGCTTCTCTGTTTTTGATGGATTCCAGATCCAATGAAGTCCACTCTACATTATTTTCGATTGTTATTTGAAGACTATGTCCGAAGAATGTCATTTATAACTCTGACATTCATTTGCCTCTCATATTTCACCAGAAGACAGGATTTTCTACAAATATTCTGTCATGTCAGATTGTTTCTTGTAGAAAAACAACAAATAAGAAAACAACTAATTTAACGATTATTTGTTTAGTTTTTACAAACCTTTGAAATCGAAGAAAATGTCAGATAAAAATCAACTCCTAGAGAGTTTAATTCGTGATTTTCCTAAAACGGTATAGGCTGTGCCCATGTTATTTAAGAGCAGTTCAGGAATGTTAAAATTTGCTTGTGTTTAAGTAGATGAATTTTCAAATCGGGTTCATTAGAGGATGCCATAAACAGTTTATACATTTTCCACGGCTTTATTATTGTTGGTGTAATGTAAAGGCTAGAATTCAACTACAACAAAAAATGTCAAAATCTTAGTTCATCTGGTTTAATTTTGTCTTTGGAACTGTCACCTTCCTAATGAAACTACCGGTTTCAATGGAAGATGATTTGTTGGGCAATAATCTAATTAACTGAGATACTAAAAAGATAATTGAAAAGAATACCCATTTAGGGATATCCTTAATAATGAGTAAAATAGCAAAAAAGATTCGAAAGTGATAGCATCAGTATTGCTAAAAATTAAAATTAAGAAAATCAGCATGCACTTTTATTAATGTATTATATTATCAATAATTCTGATTTATATATATATATATATATATAATGAAGTAGTAATATGAAATAGTTTATAAAACAGTAAAATAGTTTTTTAAAAGATTGATTTATACAAACTTCTGGCTACATCATTCTTCCAAAAACTTTAATTGGTTATTTTCCTTACTTTAATTGGTTATATCGCTTTGAAACTGCGGAATTTAATAGATAATTCTTAAATTGTAGCATTTCGGTATAAAGAGTCTAGGAAGTAAATGTCTTCTGAATTCGAATGAATGGAAAAGCAGCATAATCATTAGAAATAGAGCCAAGATAGTTTGATTGTTAGGCACGTTGAATCAACATCCCTTGCGCTGCGAGTTTAAACCCGCCAACCAAGGACTCGAAGTGTGTGTGGTGGCTGGCACGCTTTAAATCGGTCGTGGTCACAAAGTCCTTTATGTCGAGAGTAACACCGCTAGGAGTACTGGATCAGAGGTGATCTTTCCCTGTTCGAGATCAAAGTTATGATATACGGATGAGTGAATTAAATCTGCACATTACAAAGGGTTTGGAAACGTATCTGAGCTAGAAGTCAAGCTTGTGCTCTTGGATACTCAGAAATTCATACCCTCATAAGTTATCCTCCCTGGGGCAGTTCGGGATAAGGATAAGAGGCTTCCGGTATGGTTGTTGGATCTCGCCACCCTTGGGGGATACACTAATAGGTGAGAGTTGGACTTTTCCAAGCGATGACGGGGCGTACTTCCTACGGGGAGAGTTGTGCCGTGGCCGGTGATGGCCATTAGGACTCAACCACAATTCCCTGCAGTGTTACTATTGCGGTGGTCCGGTCATTCAGTTTTACGGTTAATCTGTGTGCCTTTGTGGCGTCGGAGAGTCTATCTATGACATCCCCTCAGAAGGTACTGCACCTCTTCTTCCGTTCTAAAAGAGGAACACAACAACAATCATAGGAAATAAAACTTTATTAAAAAACAATTGGGTAAAAAGATAAAGATAAATTCTTAGCTGGGCACGTGAAAAATCTTACATTTATATTGTTTAAGGATACATTATTAAGCGAATTTGATTGAGAAAAGAATTTACGATAGTAATTTTTCGTAAATCTTATGTTGCCCAAGGCAAATCGCATATTAAATACAAGTTTCAATTCACATTTTTGCAAGTTCTAATACTTTGAAAGAGTTTGGTATATAATATATAAATATGCCAAATGTACAAATATATTAAGGGGTCCCATAAGTCTCCCCTGTTTCTAATCTGAAATAAATGCACAATATTTACTTTTTGAGATATTATTTTTGTTATATAAGAACTCTTTTACTCTATTACCTTCTTCCATCTCTCATTATGCCTTTGTTTCAAAATTATTGTGCGCTTTTGTTTCGATGATGGATTTAAAGCTCCAATCACGAAGATGATTTTTTAAGGGCAGAAGGAAGCAGTAATGAGATGGAGTGAGATTTGGTGACTATGCAGGATGCAGTAAAACATCCCAATTAAACTTTAACAGCTTCTCTCTTACGACCAATAGAGCACGTGATCTCGCGTTGTCATGATGAAAAACAACGCCTCGTCGGTTCATCAATTCTGGCCGATTTATTTATTTATTTATTTTTTGCTATGACAACTGTGAATTGAATCGGTTGATGAAAGTATTTCATATAATTTATTTTTCCTCTTTAAGGAAGGAATTCACTGAAAATTACTCCTTTCCCATTTCGCAAAACGGACAAAAGGACATTTTCGTGTGTAGTTTTGGCTTTGCAACAGTTAAATGCATATTATCTTTACGCCAAGTGATATTGAAGCACGTATGTTTATTCAAGCAAAATCAGATAAGGCCATTCATGAGGAAGGAACTTTTCGGACACCCCGATATAAACAGGAGGCACATACATGCAAACTTTATGCTTGAAATGCTTTGCTTTGATAAAAAAAAACTTTCTTATTAACAATTTGCATATTTCTCCTGTGACTTTGGAAATTAAATATCTTTAAAGAAATTAAATTGCATAATAATTGCATCGATATTAAATTAAAAAGATACTTGAGTTTTCAAACTGACTTTTATAAATTTTATTATTTAGGGGGGATTCACAATCTGTATAATACTCGAATTGAACTTCTTAGGAAAAAAAAATACTTGTTTTAGGTAAAAGATGTACTCGGATTTCTTTGTTTTCATGTTAAGTAGAAAAATAAATAGCTGTTTTCTTTTCCATAAATATATGCATTAAATCAATTTTCTGTTATGGAATTACTATTATGAAGAAGAGGTCCGACTTCTATATAAAATAAGTAATGAGATTATTAATAATGTGTCTTTGCTTTACAGCTATCATTGTGTCTTTATAAAATTTTCATAAAGCATTTGCCAAATCGGTATCAAGTTCAGAAGTATAAAAATAAAAACATATTTTAAAAATATTTTCATCAACTTAAACAGCAGAAGGATCGGAAAATCCTCTAAGAATGATGAACAATGTTCTCAATTCCAGATACAATCTAACGTCTCGAGCCCAACACGCATCGAGAACCCAATATAAAATGGAAAATTGTACAGAGGCATTAAATTAATTGAAAAATAAAAGAGAGCCCGGAATTAAACTTATATTTGGCACTGGACCGTTAACAGTTTCGGGCCGAAATTCACTTCCCTTAAAATAAAGAGCGTAATTATTTATCGATCGGGCCGCCACACGGTCAGCGATTCCACAATATATCACGGAAACGCACATGTTAGCGTCACAGGCATTCATTATGCAATGTCGCTAACCCCTTGCTTTTTAAACGCGCTTATAAATCTATGAAGGCCGCACGTACGAACTCGGCTATTAAGTCCTCGGGTTACACACATAAATCCTTCCCCAAACAGTTGCGAGCGATGTTACGGGCATGATGGATCGTAAAGAAGCCATTCATTTTCCCCCTTTTCATTTTCGAGTTCAAATTTTATTTGGATTGGCGTAACGTAATCATTTTGCTGTTGCTCGTCGGCCGGTTTGATGCATGTAGTTAGATAAGGATCGGTAGCGGTGCTTGAAACATAATAACGACACTCTTAGAATAAATAAATATTGGAGTGCAACATTGATATTATTCTTCAACTAATTTCCAGTTACATTTGTTTTCTCGCGATTTCTTTGTTTGACAGATACATTTTAAAACGGGTGAAGGAAATATAAATACTGACACATAATATTTTACAGCTATGAGGCTTTGTTGCTTAATACTGATATCTGTCTTTTTATATATCAATACTAAAATGTGTACAAGAAGTTAATCAAAAATACTATTATTATGAAATTTAATTAAAAAATAAATTATTTCTGAACCAAACTAAGAAAAGATGCATTCTATTTAGAGAGCGCTAATGCTATTACTACTAAAACATAGACAAATTTAAACTAATAAGTAAAAATATTAAGTTAATATAAGCAAAAAGAGAATTAAGAGAATTAAAGAAAAATTAAGTTAATATAAGCAACAAGTAATATAATAAAATTAAAATAAATTCATACTAAGGGCAACAAAAAAATGTATTTAAGTAACTTTTTATTAAAAAATTACAAGTCATATAAATAATTAAAAAATATATTGCTTTTCACACCAATTGTAATCACATTCTTCACATTCAGGTGAAAAATATTGAATTCCTTGCATTGTACCGTTTTAGCTACTGCCCATGGAATTCATTTTGATTACAAACTGCTAGAACTCCATTTAAGGTATTAAAAATTAATTAAGTTTAATTAATAAATTAATGTTTATAAAAACAGTATTAACATCAAGTTTCATCCACCACAAGTTCGAAAATATATAATTGAACTGAAGTGGATGAATTATTTTATTAGTGATTTAAAATTTGAAAAAGATGTTCATATATTTAAGGGGAGCGTGAATTAATGGTAGGAATTGAAAAAATAGAGAAATGAGGAATCAGACGTGAATACTTTTTCAAAGGTCACTCACAAGGAGGGATTCAAACAAGGGATATTACCCGTGAGCGGTCTGACATACGTCTAAAAATATTGACTCTTCGTGAACCAAAAAAACCCAGAAGTTCAGGCCCTAAAGATAAACCAGTACATCGAAAATAAAAGGCATTAAAATATACAGCATCAAGTAAAATTATTATTTCCAAATCGAATCAAAATTATAATAGAACCCAAACTACAAACACAAATACAAAAACTATAAGCTACACAAACTTCCAAAGACACTCAATCACAAAATCAAACATTACCATTAACACAAGAAAGCAAGGAACATGCCAGTTATAAGCAAAACTCCAAACAATCCATAAAAAGCCAAGCAATCACACCAAACTCCATTAAACTCACCCGCAGTCCATGTCAGCCTACGCCTATCATTTCGCAGTAAAAGCCTTTTGTCCTCCCAAATAACAATTAAAGGAACTCAGAGCTCTGTCGAGTGAGTTAGAATGAAATAGAAAGTCTATTTTTAATTATCAAAAAGTAATAAATTAGAAGAAAGTTTAACCATCTCTTATTGAAACATCTATATTGCAAACGTTTGTTGGAAATCCATTAGTAGTTAAGTTTTTAATGATATTATTTGTTGCGTCAATATAAAAAAAAATGCTATGAATTTTTTTAATCGTGTTAAATAGAAAGAAAATTTAATTTTTGAAAATTTTAGGGTTTAAATTAGAATGAAAATTACTAATTTTAATTATTTTAAGGTTAAATTTCTCCCTTTTATCATAAAGAACTACTAATGTTTCACAATTATAAATTTCGATTTTTAAATCTAGATTGGTAGTTTTAATTTGATTTCCGTTTGTTTCGGTTAGAACTAAATCTTTTGGATAACAATTAGTAACAATATTAGTATTATCAAAGTTTAAGAAAAGCAAGTCATTAAATATCTCTATACGTTAGTTAAATTGCATTTAATTATTTTTCAATCCATAATGATGTAGGAAAATATTAACTAGAGCACTTGAGAAAGCGTTTCCCATTGGATTAGCCTTTACTTGTTTATAAAACTTAATTCCATTAAAAATATAATTTTCGGTGATATTAAATTTTACATAAATCTAACCAGATAGTTTTTTTATAATATCTTCATTTAAATATTAGACATAGATGTGAAATTTTGCTATCGGGAATAAATAAGGATAGTTTAAAGAGCAATTCTTAATCTTTATTTTTTCGAAAAAGCTAGCATACATTCATCTCATTCATTTTTACCGATATTGTTTACAATTAAAGTTGAGTAAAAGTTATATTCATTAATTGGTTCTCTATAATAACATTTCCAAATTAAATAGTAATGTTATCTCCATTTATCAAAAGAGACAGCCAATTTGTAATTATTATAGAGAACTATTATAGAGAATTATTATAGAAAAAATTTCAGCAAGTCCCTGTTATTTTTCATGCAGACATTTTTAAAATAATTTATCAATAAATTTTTCAATAATAAACATTTTATTATGTTATTGCACTATATTGTTTATATTTCTTTCCCATGTTTGCCATAGTTGCCACGGATCATTTATGGGGGGTGTAACGATAGACTTCATGTTGTAAAATGGTTGAATTCATAGATCCCACGAAACTACAATAACTATTACAAGCCGTAGTTGTAGTGCTAAGCATTGCGATTCGGCTATCAGGATATTACCTTAATCAATATCTGCATCGTCATAAAAACCTTCGAAATAAGCGTCGTATTTACGAATCGTTGACTAAGCATTCGTCCGACATTGCCAACCCCATTCGAGATATACATGCTGTGTCCATTTCGCCCACCAGCAGAAAGAACGGAAAAGATGTATTCTCAGGAATCTCCCCTCCAAAAAGCTCAAGACGATCATTGCTACAAGCTCAACCGATGATGTACCGTAATTTCCAAGTAGCGGCAATATCGACTTTCCAAAAGGAAAAAACAGTATCTCGAGCTTTTTCTTACCGAAATCTTCGAGAAATCTCTCACTTTACGACAGTAAATCGAGCGATCTGGGGAAGATCGTTCTTCTTTTATTTCATTTCTGTTTTATTTTTTACATTTATGTTCCTACCGCCCGGAAATCGCAGTGCCCTAAATCTGAGCGCAGAAATTTTCCTCCGCCAGCGCCTTAAGTTAATGTTCCCAGTATTGGGTTTGGGTGTGTAAATGGTAAAGTGGGCGATCACTTAAAGTAGGAACGTTATAGCTCTTATTGTCTCAATGCGAAATTTTGCCTGGGAATTTATTTCTGCGACTTGGCATCAGTAAGTATATGGTATTTACCTTAAGATTTCGGAGGGAAATAGCCCGGCAAATATTTTTGCTTTTTATTTTCAATTTTCGGAGGAATGCTTGGAAATGCGATATGGATTATTGCTTTTTTTTTACTGGGAGACAAAATGTTTACTAGGAAATAAACGAATTTGCTTCGCTTCTTTTGTGATGACGAAGAAAATGTGCTGGGAATATCGCGAAATGAAAGATTTTCGTGTCTTTCCCTCTTCCATTTCATTTCCCCACATTACATAATAATACACCGGCAAAACAAAACTAAACGTCTAGATTGAATTCGATCTGTCTTGCAAAAAAAAGAGAAAGGCAATAAGATTTCATTTAGGTTTTATATTATGGTAAAATTATATGTTGTCCTTTATACAATTCCATTGCGATTATTTGAGCGAATCTATCTACATTATAAGTGAAAATAATACAATATCATTTAATACATTATTATTATTATTTGAATTTTGAATTTATTATTTCAATTCTTTATTTACTTTTTACTTATGTGTTTTCTATAATGAATATCAAATTTATAGAGATTTTTAAAAAATAAAAAAAATCGATATATCTTTAACTTTAAAAATTCCTAATTATTACTATATTAGGAATAATTATTATATTTAGGATGCATTTTTAGATCTGTTTTAAAATAACATAAGTGGCATAACATTCAAATTTATTAGCTTTATTATAGTGCCTTCAATAATGCACATCTTTTTACCTTTTAAAATATTTCTTCATTGTAAAGTAAGAACAAACTGGTTAAAAAAGCCCTTCCGTTTTGTTTAATTTTTCTTTCTAATCTCTATTGGCAGTATAAAATAAATGCTGTGAGAAACTCTAAAAAATTAAATTTTATTATTACAAATTATTATTATACACTTTTTCAATCAAAAGACACAATTTTTTTCTAATATATATTTACTAATATATTAGAAAAAAATATTGTTATCCATAACATAGATAATAATGAGAGTGAAATTTCACCTATTAAATCGCTCTTTAGTGACAATTGGTTGCACTTGACATGTTTTGAAAACTTCTCAAAAATGTCAGTGTTCAGTTAGCCTCATTGATTAACTTAACACTGAGAAATAATAATTCATAATTTATGGCCAGTCATCCACAGTTCTATTGCTGACATGCTTTAAATTTTTTAAATTAAGAAAAAACTGAGGATATCTATATATTATTCAAATTGTTTGCATTAAATCTTAATCGGAAACAAATAAAACTACCTTAAATTAGAATCGATACTACAATCTTTTTTTAATACGATATTAAAATAAACTCTTTTTTTAAAAAAAAGTAATCCTCTTGTTTTTATGGATTACAAAGCTTTTTTAAAAAAGACTAAAAAATATTCTTTGGTTTAGAACTGCAGTTATAACATTATTTTTTATTTTACTACATAGTTCCCAAAGACAGCTGTGTAACACAGCGGAAAAGCAATGATTTAGAATATTGGCGTGAGTAAAACCTACGCAATGAGCGAGATTATAGCGCAACGAGTGAAACTGAATTGATTTTTGAAGATAATCGATATTACTATGGAATATGGTTTTAACATTTCCAGCATATTTCGGGCAAATCTGTATCCTTTCAATTACTACTATTAGATAGCACACTGTCTATAGAAATCTTTTTTCAAATTTTCAGTCTTTAATATGGTACTTTTCATTTATCCACTCAAATACAAATGCATTTTTTTAACTTGTAGTGGATGACGATGTTAATACAGTTTTTTCAAATATTAATACATCAATTAAATTAAATTAAATTTTAATACTTTAAATAGTGTTAGAAGTTTGTGATTGAAAGTTGAAATCAACAGGCAGTAGCTTAATCTGTAAAATGCGAGGATTTCAGAATTTTTTACGTGATGGTGAAGCATGCGAGTTTAATTCTTGCAAAAAACAATAATTTTTTGATAAATTATTTAATTTCAATTACTTAATAAAAAGTAATTGAAATAAAATTTGTTTTTGTTGACATAATTAGGAATTGACTTCATTTTTAATGTTATTTTTTGTTTTTAAATTCAAAAATAATATTCTTAGTTAATATATGTATTATATAAAAAATGTCAGGTCCAAACTTATTATTCAATCTGATCATTATTTCTTCATAAGTCAGTCATTTACTTTTTGGAGGTGAACTGTTTCAGAAATGACCCATGTATTCGAGTCAAATAATAAAATAGACATTTAAAATTTGTCATCATATTTTAATAATTCATACCTTTAAAATACATAAAACATGAGAAAATTTTAAAAAATATTTTTTTTTAAATTTAACATAGCAAAAGTTTCATATTCACAGGAATTATTTAAATTATGTAGATCAGAATTAGGAAGTATCAAATTATTTCTAGCTTAAGAACGGTTATATTTCGTAATTATTCCGAAACATTCTATTGGAGAAAAATCTGGTTGCTGGCGTCCTGGTAGAAGGGCAGTGCGTCTTCCCTGTGATCTGGGCCTCCCGGGTTGGAGTCTCGGTTCATGCATGGTTATTTTTCTGTGTTCTGTCTTTGAGATGTGTGAATCTGCCCCCTCCCCCCGTGAAAGTGTCGTGCAAATGATTGCGACGCGTGAGTATATACTCTTGCCCCTAGTTGGCGCTACTTCAAACAAGAGACGTTCATTAGGCTTAAATCTCTGACTACATCTGTGAGCTTGTCCATAGCAAGTGCCAGAAGAAACAACAACAACAAGTAACTATCCTCATAATTGTTCTAAAAATTCTCAAGAATTAACTAATTAAAAAATTATTCGCTGCCAAAACCTTTAACTATTTTTAATGCACTGCACTTCACAAATTATTGCTCAATTATTTAATTCATTCACTAATTCACAGTTCATGTGGATAATATTCTTAGTTAATATTTCTTTGTTAATCGCTTTGGTTGAGTACCTCTGAATAATGTATGTTAATATGAATTTATATGACTAATTTGAGACATCATATGGCTTTGTCATATTATATGTTATCGCAATGCAATTATTATGAACAATTAAGTTTCAGGAACATGAGAAAATGCATTAATTAGAATTAATATTTATTTTTAAAAATTAATATTGTCGAAGATTTTATTTATCATTACAGATTTGATGGTGTTTCATTTAATAATAGAATAGTACCTTTTATATATTTCTGGAGAAAGTCAGAGGAATTCGAATAGGTCTATACCATAATATTATCAATGCTTTTATTTACATAGTTGAATCGCATGCAATTTCATTCCCATATTTGATTGATAAAAGCTTTCAAATCTAATTACTAAACTGACCTTTAGAGGAGTTTATAGAGAACAGACTCCAACTGATAATTGAAACAATTGTAGCATCGTTGTCATAATAGAACGTTGTTGACAAATGTCGAATGTTGGATAATATATACAAGGGGTAAACTCTAACCGTAATACAGTCTGTAAAACGGCAGAATTAGACATATACACTTACAAGAAAAATACTCTTTAATGTAATTTAAGTTTATAAACGTATTAACGTAAAAAATATGTTAAAACTTCATACAATTCTTCTGGGATATTTAGATTAATACTCGTATTTGAACATCAAGAAAAATGTTATGTCTTCGAGATTAAAATTGGTCTAATGATAAACCACCTCTAAAAAGTCATCCTTGAATGAATGATATTCTACGAGAAGGTTATTGAAATGATTTAAAATAATTTTAAATGGCTATATTTATTGTACTATAACGATCTCACATTAAGCCAAATTTTTACTCTTTAAAATGTTCGCATGACATTTAAAAAAATAAATGTGATTGAATGGGCGGAAAGTATATGGACATTTAGATAAATTATTTATTAAATCAGAATGAAGAAAAATATTTTCCCATTATAATCAATGCATTATTTACTACAATTTAATTTATATGTTTATTTTTAATAGTTTAAAACAGTAAGCTGTTTGGTGATGATTAGAGATGATACCTTTGCAAGTTGCTTACTATTAGAATTTGCAGTCAATTTTAACTGGTTTGAAAGACCTTGATGGGTTCTTTTGTTATGAATCAAGTCCTATTTACTAGAACACGCAATAAAAATATAAAAGGAACCACTTAAATTTATAGGATGTCATTACAGAACAAAGGAATATATTTTCTGAATGCAATGTATTTAAAATGAAAATCAATAAAATTATTTCAATGAAGCTTTTTTGTGCAATTTTAACTGATATTTCAAACCTATCATATTTGCACATTTTGAATTTCATTAATTTGATTTTGGAAACTTTTATAAGCATTTTTATTTAGCTCTGAAAAGACATTTATATTCGTAAGCATTGCATAGTGCTATTGACTACCGTCGTCTATTAGTCAATTAGACAGGAATCTTTTGTATGTATTTACATCAATTATGGTAGATTTTTTTTAATAAACTCGCAACGAAAATATAAAAGAAACAACTTAAATTTACATCACGTCATTACAGAACAAAGGAATATATTTTCAGAATGCAATTGATTTAACATAAGGATTTTAAAAGTCTTTCCGTGCTCTAAATAATAATTTTAAGGGGGGGGGGCATATAATAATAAATTAACTATTATTATTATTTTAAAATACTTTCTATTACTTGACTTGAAAACTCATTATCTCTACTTCAGAAATAGTTTCAATTTTAAATTGTTTCCTTAAAAAGAATTTACTCGTTTTAAGTTTGGTCACTTTTAAAACCTCTTAAAATTCATAAATTTGGAACATTTCTATTCACTATTTAACTTAAAATAGCAAAAACCTGTAATTTAAAAGTGTTTTGTTATTTGGCTAGACGATTTTCAAAATTAGTTCAATTGCGTTTGTCATGGTCATTTAGGTAAAAATGGGGATTTATATAAAAATATTGCTATGGATATCCAAGATTACTTCTCTATGATTTTAATCTTATTGGGAAAATGAGAGTTTTAAAAATATTTTTATTTCTTCAATTGAGAAAGACTAATGACAGATTATTTGGTTCTAGAAAAGGATTCCAGAAAATACAAGAATATTGGCACTGTCTTTTTGGAAGAGAGATTCGTGGAATCTTTTAGAAGATGGTATCCTCTGTAGCAGACCTAGGAAAACTCTAAATAGTTAAGTGAATTCTGAGCATAGAGTGATTTTCCAAGCTGTATCTTAAAGGCAATTGCGAGTTTGTGTTCATACGGTAATGATTTTATGCTTATATATGTGTTGATGATTTTTTTATTGTATCGCTTCCCCTGGGTTTTGATACCTTATATCCTAGTCTTCATTCAATAAGGACACCATAATTCGTTATCTGTTTTATGTTGGACTTTCAATTATATTCTCACTATTTTTTATATCTTAAAATATTCCCTTCAATATTTGTAATTTTTGGCAAATCAATGGAGTTTTTTCGTATTTTTAAGCGAAAACAATGACAGTTTCAAGAATAGGTTATAAATGATTAGTTAAATTACAGTCTGGATGATCAGTCTATTTGACACAAAAAATAGTTGAAGAAATTCTTAGTTAAATTCATATCTTGTTCATTTTTTTATCGGGAAGCAAATTTAAAATGATCAAAAACTAAAATAGATTTGAACAGTTTAATATAAAGCTTATATATATAAAGACTTTTTGAAATGAAAATCTCTCCATTAAAATTTCATTACATTTGCTAAACATACGAATGAATTATTTAACTCTTTGGATGCCTGTTTTTTTCTGATTTGGAGGGTTATTTTTACTAAGAACGTCAAACAATTTTTGTCTGCATGATCGAAATCCAGCAGATGAATCGTTTCTCAAATTATTTTCTTGAACAACAGATTGGAATACTGGCATGGCATTCGAAAGTTCTTTGTCGTTATTGTGAAAATTATATTTACTAGATTATTAACTAAATTACTTAAAAATAAAACCAATGAAAGAGAATAGAGTAGATGTAAAATATTACTATGGTAAAATTTTGTGGCTGATAATTTTTTTACAAACAATATTGTGTAAAGTAAAGTAGGCTTTATTTCAAAGGAGTGTTTTTGTTTCCATACAAAGAGTCAATTTGAGCAAAATGAATGGAAAATTCGGTTTGATTTTAATTTTATAAAAAAATTTATTATAATTTTATTTTAAGATATATTAAAATTTTATTCAAATTATTTAGCTCTATTCATCAATTTACTGCACGAATTCACTTTTTCATATATTGAGAGACAGTCTTGAATTCTTTAAAAAATTCGAACTTGAAATTTTCAAGATTTTCAGCGTGTTAGATCTTTTTCAATCCGAAAAAATATTTATGTAATTTTTTCTGAATGTCTATGAAGAGATTCCCACATACGGTTAAACTTGCAAATATCCTTCACATTTTCAAAGAGACCCATATCTCTATATCGTCTGTAAAAGTACATGTAAACATGATAAATACAAAATGTAAATATTTGGATTGAATAAATTTAGTAGATAGATATCGTATCAAAAATGTGCATTTGTTTAAAATTTTCAGGAAATTTTTTCAGAGCTGACTTTCTACTGAATGGGTCATATGCGTTGACTGACATAAATGGAATTTCATATATCCTATTATGACGACAATGATAGTTTTTGTTGTTGTAAAATTTCACTTTCAATCGATTGAAAAAAGACAACCAAAATGCATATTCCCTTTTTGAAATTTTTGTGTTAAAAGAAATGCAATGATTAATCACCAAACAAAAGGCAAATTATCACTAGTTGGATTTGTTTCAAATATCGATTCTTCGTAATTGTCGTTCACTAAGGTCAAGTAATTAATACACAAACACTCCTTTGTTTTATTGTATTTAAAAGAAATCAACACTCAAGCTTAGGACACTGAAAATAAAAATCGGTTCACTAGTGGCGATCAAAGTCTAGCCTAAGGTCCGTCATTTTGTCTGCAGGGGGAGAGTGAGCGTTGCCTTTATTAGAAAGTATGCAAAAAAATTTCGAAGAGACTTTTTTTATAGAATATTATTTTTTAGACTGTATTTTTATAGAAATGAAATATATTTTCCCCACTTTTCTACTAATAAAAAAAACTAAAAGGAAAACTTTTTATTATTGCCTATGAAATTTACTTTGTCTGAAAGGATGATAATTATATTCTTATTCAAACTAAAGGCCTGCATTCAACAGTTTAATTACTAGCTACTCAATTTAAAAGTAAAATGATTGGTATTTCATATTTGATATATTATTGCATCAAGAGGGTCTCTAAATGTTAGGCTGCTAGGACCAGTGAATGATACAGAGTTTTGGATTTCGTAATTTTCATCAATACGTCTGTTCTCAAATAACTTAAAATATAAGTATTTACTTAATTTCAAACGTTTATCTGATGTAGATCGTATATTAGATATCATTTCTTGAGTTATAATTGGAAAGCTGGACGTAAAAAAATAACTAACCACGTTCTTATATTATTTAGATTTTTTTATTTAATTATTTCAAGCAATGAATTTTAGAACAAATAAGATTTACATTATCTTTATTCATTCACGAGAAGATTTAAAAAGAGAAACTTAATTAATAAAAGGATTTGTAAGAGATTTTATTGTTTCGTATAATACCAATGTTAATTTAAATCACAGTATCTTGGACGCTGACTAATAGAAACATTTAAAAGTTTTAATTCACCAACTGATGATTTTGACCGTCTACAGTTAGGACATATTTCCAGTCATCTCCTTTTTCAGCCATTTCAAAACTGTCGTGGTTACTTATTAGTTTTCTAACGATCCACTGATGATAAGGAAACGCAGTAGCAAGATGTTTCTAGATTTCTTTCAGCAAATGAAGATACCGGGAGAGCAGTTAAATCTGTTGAGTAGTTTAGTAATAACTTAAGTTCATTAACTTTTTCGTTCGATTCTACTACATTTCTAATTTGTTCTCAAGAGAGAGAGAGAGCCGTCCTTATTATCACCGAAAGACATCTAATAACCCTCAGGGCAGTTGCTCATTAAGTTTTGCATAAGTTATTAAGCTGAATATTGCATTATGGAAAAGATTTATGTCTCACCATTAACAGTGTGATGCTCAGCTTACCTCATCGATCATTATTTGTTTTTGTTAATTATATGATAGCGTGTACCTTCAGGCTGAGAACCATGAAAAACGTTTCCTGTAAACCAAGTATTTAATTGAATGCTTTTGTAAAAGCACGAAACCACTTATAATTTAACACTGCTTGCGATAAAATTAAATAAAATAAATTTTAGTTTAGAGCAAATGAAATTTTCTGTATTAAACATTCAGAAATATAATTTGTTTCCTATAGTTGTAATATAAAAAAGTGAAAATAGACTAATTTTTTAATTTTTTTTATCGTATTTACGAATGGATTTTATTAAAATTTGACTAAGTATTTATTTATTAGTGAAATTCAAATCATAATATAATTCAAAAAAGCATAAATTATATTTTTATAAGAATGCTTTTTTAAT
>JAOUZG010004505.1:4447650-4486421 GCA_026289955.1 Argiope argentata | reverse complement strand
AAAATTAAAGAAGAAGATAATTTTATAACTGATAGCAACAAAGAAATATTGAACTTCCTTAAAAATGAAAAAAATTTTAATGTTAATACTTATGACTTTGAAAACCTTTACACTAATCTCCCGCATGAAAAATTAATAAACGTTTGTATGTCTTTATTTGTGGAATATTTAAATGAAAATATTGTAACTAAAAATAACTGGCTGGAACTATGCAGATTTAATATTTCTGAAAATTACATTTTTAATGGTATTAATTTTTTTAAACAAATAAAAGGTATTCCAATGGGAACGTCTTTTTCAAGTGCCCTGGCAAACATTTTTTTACATCACTATGAGAAAAAAATCATTAAGCTTAACTTAATTAACGGATGGAGATACATAGATGACCTCCTGCTAATTAATGTAGAGAATACGAATATAGTAACAAACTGCTATCCAAACGAATTAATTTTAAATAAAACAAATGAAAAACTAACCGAAGCAAATTATCTTGATTTAAAAATTAAAATTGCTAACGGTAAAACACTGGTGGGTCTATTTGACAAAAGAGACGAATTCAATTTTAAAATAATAAAACTTTGCAATTATAATTCTAATTTAAACTCAAAATTTTTTAAAAATATAATCTTTTCACAATTTAACAGAATAAAAAATATTTGTAATAATAAAAGGTCTTATATAGAAGCTACGGATTATTTTTTAAAAAATCTAGCCAATAATGAATTCCCAATAAACTATTGTAATATTGAAATTTTAATTAAAGAAGGTTTAGATCTCTTCAACTAACCCACTAGTAGGCACATATTTTTACAATAAATTAACAATTTTCAATTCCTCGGGGTCCGCTATGCACTGGCTTCAGCGTTAAAATTTACATTTACTTCCAATTTCAATAGGACTTCCCCGTGCTTCTAAAAATCAGAGGAAAATACAATTAACTTTATTATATTAAAAATCTTCTCTCTATGTTTACCTATTATTCATGAGATTATAAACTTAAAAAAACTTAAAATATTTTGAATTAAAAAAGCCCGAAATCAAATAATCCCTTAGCTAAAACAGTCTTCGTCTCGGGGGCGGGATTTGACGAACTAAACTAGTCTCGGATTGGACAACCAGTACGTCTCCACTATCCTTCCTGATTTGGCATTCACCTAAATTTCTTCCTATCTGGTTCATTTGCTCTTTAGCACAGCTTGAGTACGCATCTCCGTCTTAAGGGTATGTTCAGACTTCTTGTTTTCTTACTTGTTTTTTTGATAATATGGGCTTATTTACTGTGTTTGGTCTTTTTATTATGTTTAGTTTTTTTGTGATATATGTTTTTTCTTCAATCTTGTATTTTATTGGTGAGGTGTTTTTTTTAAAGCTGTTTTTTCTTCTTTTTTGATTGTCTTTTTGTTTTTTTGTGCTAAAAATTGATGCCTCTCTTCTATTTTAAAATTCGGAATTTTTCGGGTCATAAAAGAGTTAAATTTTTTAGACAATAGTCTAACTCTTTACAGAAAAAAATTCCGTTTTTTTATTGGAGTCCTTGCTTGATGTTGACCCTTGAGAAAGTCATCAGGCCGGATTTCTCATTCTGTCTGTTTTTTCTTCTTCAAAATATCTGTTTTTTATTCTTCTTAGTTCCACTATGTCGTTGGGATTAGCAGCATACGCGCTCTCTTAATACATTTGTGTATCTTTCTAATTGATTATGAAAATGGCAATTTTTTAAATTTACCTCTTTTAAAATTGTTTTAGTATATATATATATATATATATATATATATATATATATATATATATATACTATTAGACCTGTGTGAAGTGTCCGAGATGAGGTAGAAACCTGGATTTCAATGTCCACTTTATCGTCGTCAAAGGCTACTGAATGATGGAATCGACAACACATTAATAATGTCTTCCTCATGACATTAAATGAAATTCTTTTAAGGCATAAAGAATAGACTAGAAGCCATAAGGGTTTAAAAAATTTTAATTTATAATTGAAATTGATACCTTCAATCTCAGGATGCATAATTTCGATTATGGTAAATCCAGGTATATGCCCAATTTCATTTTAAAAAAGATATGGATTTAAAAAAAACTTAAGTCAAGTATTGACAGTTTTTAATACATCTTTCCCAGGGAAGTGATGGGAAAATCATTAAATCACAAATTGTTTAGAAGTCATAGCAGATTCTAAGACCGTGGTTTATACTTTATTACTCTCGACCAATGTTATTTATGGTTTATCCCGGTCAAGCGGTATAAACCATAAAACTGAATGATCCGACCACCTCAACAGCAACATTGGTAAGAACTGTGGTTAAGTCCAAAGGACCAACCCCGGCCACGATACAACACTTCCTGTAGGAAGTGCGTTCCCTCATATAATTATGTATGCCTAACCCCCATATAATTATGGAGCTCCAGGGTGTCGCGATCAAACCGTCACGCCACCTGATCCTCATTTTGAAGTGCCCCCCCTGGGGGATACCAATTGTTGAGAAAATTTTCTACTTGCATTTTGATACATGAATGAATTCTAACTATTTTTATTAACATTATTTATAAATGCAATTAAAATAACTGAATTTATTTGTATTTAATTTTTATTTGTTATTAATTATTTTATCTTGAACTGCTGAGGAAATGTCCTCATTCCTAAAAGGTAATATAAAATTAATTATAAATGCCTAATTAGGCTTAACGAGTTGATTAAGACCCACTTGTTTCATTCAGTACCTTAATTACAAATTTGATGAATTTTTTATTTATCTGTTTTCAAAGCTTCATAGTTAATCTATTAATAGTTGTGGCAGAAACGTTACTATACGTACGCAAAATGGTTAAAAATGTCTGGAATTATGGTATTTCTGACCTGCACATATTAAAAGCTAATGTTCAGAAACTGAATTATCTATTTTATTGGAACCACACACACTGTTGTAGCATAACTGGTATGGGAATGATCACCATAAATTATTTAGTTGGAGAGCTCCGTTTTAGGAAGACCCTGTACAATCGAATTACATATAAAAATAACTTTAAAAGAAAGATGAAAAAGAAAAAAAAAACTTTAAAAAACGATAAACAGTTCTTAAAGTACTTAGAGATTAACTGATTTCCAAATGATAAAGAATCTTGTGAAAGAATAAAAAGAAGTTAATATTTTAAATCTTTTGATTTGAAGGTTTTAGTATTTAACAAGAAAAACAATATCAAGCACCTTGGTGACATGCGTGCATTTTAAATCCAATGACTAATGTTCTTAATGTCTGTCGCCTAAACCTTTGTGTTAACCTGGCGATACAGACTGTAAGATGAGCAATACAAATACCAAAAATTATTCTGAACTTATTCCTTCCAGCCAAATGTATCTTCTGTATTATGAACTCGTAAATACTTATGTAGAAAAAAAATATTAATAAATTGCAAATGTTTAATAAAAGAACCTTAATAATTAAAATTACCCAAATAGAAATAAAACCATTACATAATTATATTTTGTGTCTCTAATCATTTGAGATACTCTGAATGCAAATAAAAATGAAACCATGCATTTTTTGAAAAAAAAAAAATTGTCGAATAAATTTTCTCTATGACCATTCTTGTTTCTTTATTGAATTATTAGTTTAATTGAAATTATTTTATATTCACTTATGACTATCGAATTCCAAATCAGGACATGGGCACTGAAATGAGTTGCAATCCTGTCAAATGACGATGTAATTATTGTAAATGAACATAAGGAATATATTACATGAATCCTATTTATATAGTAGCGGTATATCAAAGATTAGTTGTTTTTTTATGCATAGCGTATCAATTAAGAGCAGGAGGATATTTTTGTAGGAATTTTCTAAAATTTCTCCCTTAAATCAGACAAGGGATAATTTTTGTTAGAGGTCAAATGCAGTTCATTTAAATTCTACCAGGGCTGATTTAGATTCAAAATTTGAAATAATACCGTGACAAACCAAAGTAATTATGTAGTAGAGTAGTCAACGGGATTTTAATTAAATATTATGACAAACATTAAATAAGATTTTTAGTAACTTCAGTTGCAAAAATAATGTCAAGAATTTTGACATTGAATTTTATCTGAAGGACATCTATTGAAATAAGTATGTTAATGGTAGATTTGTGTTTCGTTTTGCCTACATAGTTTACTGATTATCAGAAGAGAAAAAAATTGATATTTAAAGCTTTTTACATCTTTCTTCGGCATTTTAACCACTTGCGCTATAAAGACGTGCCACGTACGTAGAGATGCTTTTGTTCCAAAATCGCAAGCGGCATGTATACCACATCATTAGGTAATTTTCGCAGAAACAAAAACAACGTGTCCTTCACATCAGCTAACAGTTGCATCGCTCATTATTCGAGCTGCACTTCCAGAGTGCGTGAAATTGCGTAATGTAGCGCATCTTGGAGATATTTCGAAGTCGATAGGGTTTGTTGTATGGATTCTTTTTACACAAAGTCTGCCAACATTGTAGTCTACCACACATCTTATTATAACGTTGAAAAATTACATAATAGATTTTTTTATTCCAATCTTATCAACCCATATTTCAAATTAATAATGACAAGAATCTTAGAAATATTGGTTCAGCAAATACAAAGAGAAAGTGATTAATTATTACACCTCTTCGGTCGAAAAATATTGAAAGTTAAATCGTAGCCCAAGTGGTTAAACGAATATCAATTGCTAAAATCCACAGAAAATTTTCTAAACTTGAAACAAATTTTTAATTCTGTTTTATAAGCCTATCTTCAATAAAACTAATTAATATATTGGTAAGCATATATATTACTTTACTTTCAAAAATAAAAAAATCAGTTAATTATTTTAGCAGACTGATTAGCTCTATTATTAATCAGTTCAATTCCAACACCATTACACTTGGTCTTTCTAAAAAAAAGAATTTAAAAAATGTATTCAAATATAACATAAAGAATTTTAAAAATGTATTCAAATATAACAGAAAGTAATTGTTGAATAAGTAATAAATATCAACTAAAAAGGTTAATTAAAACTCTTGTATACGATTGAAATTAAGGGACTAAAAAGAGAATAAAATAAAAATTCAATAAAAATTTCAAATAAATAATTTTATTTGATTGCTTTTAGATCATTAGAAATCTGCGTCAATGAAGTTTGGGAACAATATTAATTATAATTAATGTTATAATAATGCGTTGGTTCGTTTCTTAGTAAATTAAATGATCTCACATTTGAAGATATTAAGCGCAAAAGTAAACATGGTTTTTTTATACATCCAGTTCGAGGAATTGTTAATAAAACGTAATTCTTAGTAGAATTTGTAATATATTTTTCACGTGTGACTTTATATTAGTACTTAAAATAGCACTATCACTAATTATTATAGTTCATGAAAATATTAATCAAACATTTTTTATCTTATAGATGAGAATATTGCATAAATGTTTTGAGATTAAATCTAATTTTCTAAAATATGACATGGAAACAATGTTAGCATTTCATGAACTAAAAAAAATTTATTATTTGTAAACAAAACCTTATTATTCATGAAAAAAATATCAATCAACTTGCTCAAATAGAGAAATTCAAGTCGGACAGAAATTTTTCCTAATACAAGATTTGCATTTCTAATGAGTGATTTAATTAAAAAAAGGGAATTAAAACTCGAATTTTCTTTTCATATCTGATAAGCATTCATGCGTTTGGTGCAGAAAATTAATCATCGGATTGTTTGTCTTTGATACCCGTGCACAAGGAAACGATGATAAATGTCAACATTCAGAAATCATATTCATTGTCTCAGTTAGATTTAGTTTATTCAAAATCTACTTGAAATGTATACTCCCCGGGACATAGTTTGATACTTTGAACAACGAAAAATTAGTGATTCATCCATCTTAAATAACTAATTTTCAAGTAAATTAATTTTACGGGATCAATTTAGTCATCAGCAGAATCGGATTACTAATGAACGTTGCATAAATAATAAACATTACATCTGTAATCTGTGTGTGATTTTATTCGGACATGCTGAACTTTAACACTCCCACGTCTTTTGTTAGTTAATTAAACACGACTAAAAGACTTGGATCAGTTTCGCTTTCAACCATTTACTCATTAATCGCGAGTGCCAACGGCAACAAAAGTACTTAGCAGCAGTGTCCACTCCTAGTATTTAATTATCGAACTAATGGAAGTATACTCAACATGGAACACAAATGGGAATTGCTCATTTTTTCCATATACTTGACTGCTTTATCTTTTTTATAAGAAACACAAGAAGTTTGTTCTGACATTTGAGACACAATCGAATTTGATGTTGTATTTTTATGTCAAGGGCCACCGTTTGGAGACTTATTACATAGATGTCTGTTCGGAAGATGCGAAGAAGGATAAATAATTGTCAAAACAGTCAATCATTTTTATTTAATGTTTTGAAGAAATTATAGCCTCGTTTTTTAATAACATGAATAAGAATAAATAACTACAGAATAAAAATGTTGAGTTTGATGGAGGTCAATCCAGAGAACTGACAGATTATTAAAGCATCAAAAATATTTTATTAACTAAGGGCTAAAAACTGGGGACTGTATATAAATTAATATTTTTTCAGTGGAGCACTAATTGAATAAAATAAAGGCATTTAACTGCCCTTATGGTATTTTTTATCTATGATAATTCGCCTATGATTAATATTTTAGATTTCAAATTTGTGATCAAATCATCATTCCATATAGTGGGAAATAAGTTTGATTTTATTGATAAGTTCATCTGTAATCTTCTTTGTCCCTCAAAATTCAAAATTTCTGAATGCATATCAAAATTGTGCACAAGTATATTCACATTTAGCTTCTTTTTTTTTAGAATGCGGACAGACAAATATTCTAATTGTTTTTCAGGTGTTGGGTCATCAATCCAACGACCGGAACAGCAGACAGCAAAGGATCCGTGTTTGCCCTCTTGACCCGGTATCGACTCGCTTTTATCCCTTCACATTGTGGCATAGGGGGAAGGGGGCTGGGGAAAGGTAACGATTGGATTGTGCACAGTTATACGTTGTCGTGGAATGTGCAACATACAAACCGCAGACCATCAGTCTTAAGAATGCCATCTTTTTATAGCATCCCCTTACTTGGTGTGTCTATACATTTCTTTTCCAACCTTCAATTCCTTTAGAAATGATTATTTCTAGATATTCCTGGAAAAGGGCATTTTAAGGGAAGTGTGAGTCCGCATCGAGCTTAAGCCTCAAAATATGGAATTTTCTTAACGGTTTTTATATTTGAGGAGTTTCTGCTCTTTGAGATTAGACAATTATCAGATATTTCCATTCGCAGGCTCATAGAAGCCTTGCGTGTGTTTCTTCCTAATCGTTTTTTTGTGTGTATGTGTTATAGAGAAGGTGCTCGTGAATCCTTCTCATTTAAAGAAAATTGAAATTGATAATAAACTGAATAAAGTACACATTACTCAAAAATAACAATCAACAAAATTTACAACAAAGTTTCACCGTCAACAAAAGTTATCACTATCCTTTTGAAGGAAAAAAATGAAAATGATGTGGGGGAGGGAACAAAATTCATTGTAAACTCAAAAAAAAAAATATCATGAATGGTGATATTGAATAATCTAACATGGTTACACGAGATGAGACGTCATACCAGACTCTCCGAACAACCAGAATAAACTCGGAATGAACCATAAAACTGAATGACCAGACTGCCGCAATAGCAACAGTGGTAGAAGCTGTGGTTGAGTCCCAAGGTCATCACCAGCCTCTGTATAACCCTTCTCGTAGGAAGTAAGCCCCGTCATCAATGGGAGAAGAATAACCTCCACCTATTGGCAAACCCTCCTGGGTGACAAGATCCAACCACCATGCCGGAAGCATCTCATACTCAATTCAAAGGTGCACCTTCCGGGGGAATATACGAGATGAGAATGCAAAACATCATCATTGATAAATCACTTAATAAAAATTTAAAAAAAGTTTCGTCATTTCTAGACAACGAGGATTTCAAATCCATCAAAGGATTTCAAATACACAAAGGGTTTATTTATAGCTTTATACAATAATACAAAAAAAAAAAAACAACACGTCCTCTAGATTAGATGGAAAATATTTACAACTGGACTGTCCGTTCGGCAACTATGCTGGGGATTCACAAGCTGTCCGTGTATTCGGCAACTGCGTATAGCTTCAGAGACCTTCAGATTACTTCCGGTAGATCCTTCCAACAAACTCAAGATCACGTGGTATCTCTTCAACTTCAGCACTGATCACAGCTCGTCTCGTTGTCGTATCCGCTCTCGTCCAGTCTCTCCCCGATCAGCTTCTCGATCGTCCATTTTAACAGTAGTGAAGCTCCACCTCTCAGGCTCATATTGGCATGCTGGAGATGCCGATTGTCCAATCATTCTTCAGAAATACTCCTAATGGTGCGCCATCATGTCGTGGGAAGATTTCAGAAGCATCCACCCCTTATCAGAGCCTTCACAATACCCACTGTTCGCATCTGCATTCTTTCTTCAATGGGTTCAAGAAAGCACTAATTTCTTCAACGGGTTGTAAAGAGCATATGCTGTTCATTATTGGAACTTTATCCCAGCTGGGATGGTCCATAGAAGAAATAGTCCCATCTGGTATTTCGACCCGGTTTGTTGCTTTAATGGGCCGAAAACATGTGTGTTCCAATATCTGTCTTTCTCAAGTTCGAAGGACAGCACTAAAAAGGGAGAAACACAATGGGCAACAAAGGATGAATAGCCTCACCGCTGGCTAGGAGTATCATTGTTCGATCATGTGTCTCTTCCAACAGGAGACAAAGAGACGACTTCCTTACAACGTCATGAGATTTTGTCTCAATTTAATATGATAGAGGAAATGTTTTCAGCTAACGAAGCCGCGTTGTGGGAAAAGTGAGAAAAAGAATCGACAGCATTTGCCTGATTACTATGCCGATGAAAATTGCTTATCCGATTCTTTGATATGAGATAAAGCGAAGTTAAGTAAAAAAAAGTTTTTTTCCTAAATAATTTTTTTGTAATTTTCTTGTGAACTAAACTCATGCATAATCAATCTCTGTTTTGTAATTTTTTTAAAGTTACAGAAAGTCTAAAATTCCGTTCATTGTTGTTCATTGAAAGGAGTTCAAGCCTATTTAGAAAGAAAGAGCAATTCTTTAATCTATACAAATCGCCTGTAAAAAAATATTGACGAAGCTACACAAGCATAGCATTTGCAGAAATCATCAGCACACTAGCGACAAAATGCTATCAAAAACGGCAACGGCGCAAAGAAGTCACAACGATTATCTCTGGTTCTTTAGCTCAACTACTTTTTGACTAAACTAATTAATTGATTCGATCTCGTCAATGCACTTTTAATTTTATAATTATAATGACGGGGCAAAAAAGATTCTAGAATGTTCATGAGCTAATGAGCTATCATCGAGATTTTCGAATATTTTGTGTCAAACATCGTAGCTACATTGTCGTCAAAGTGGGCGCCATTGATTTAGCAGCCATTTATAATTTCGTAAAACTACATTCTTTACCAGAAAACTGCTGTGTTGTAAAGCAAAATAATAAAAATTCTTAATTTATTTAATACAGAAAAATGAATTTTTGTTCGTATTTTATGCACTGTTGTTTCATTCATCCGACTGCGCTTAAACTTTACCAATTTATTTCTTGCATCTGCGCAAAGGTTATAGACACAATAGAAATATTATATCTTATATATAAAAATGATTTTTTGTGTATTCGCCTTTTATGAAAGGGCGGGCCGTTCATCCCATTGCCGCGAACTTCCGCGAAGGTAACACGGATAGTACAATTATTACATCCGTATATAACTTTAAAACCTTTGTTTTTCACATGAACTGTGGTATGATGGATGTTCACGAGTCGCACAGCAATGAAAATTATTTGTTTATTCTAAATAACAATAAACAAAAAAATATTGTCTACCAAAAAGTACGTGAAATATAAAAGTCAACAAAAATGGAATTACTATTATTTTTACTTCTCACATATTATTCAATTTCAATGAATTTATTCACTGTTGACGAAAAACTAAATATAATTCTTTCTATCATTTCTAAGCAAGATGGTTATTTCGAATTTCTAACGATATTTACATAATTATTTCTTCTACAGAAAGCAACTCTTCAGATTCAAGCTAATTACAAAATACGATTTTTATTTCCATGTTCTTACAAGGTTTTAATTTTTAAACAATATGATTTTGTTCGAATTTTAAATAACGGTAATCTGGGATTTATAATATTTGATCCAGGTCCTGACAGTATCTTCATAGACATTTTACTTTATTATTAAAATGCATTTCGCATTATTTGTGCTTGATCATCTTCTGATTTTTTGTCTTAATTTTTAGTTCCAAAATATTCTTTTTTTTTAAATTCTTTCCCCATCCATTTCTGTTAACTGTATTCACAACTTCCAAATCGATGTTATATCCTTTTTTTGGAACAACAATGAACATACTAATTAAAAAGAGTTTTCTAGAAAATTATAGTCAATTTTTGCATTTTCATAAATATCTTTTATATTTATAAATATTAAAAGCAATACATTTTTCTTATCATTTATGGATTCGTTGTTTTATAGATATCCACAAACGTCATACAAATCTCTAAATATATGACTTTCAAGTTATTTAAATAAAGTCATCCTTTTTTCATGCAACATTTGAATTGATTTCAGTAGCAGTTACAATTTTTCAAAGTACTGTAAAGAAAGAAATTTCTCTCTTAACGGTCAAGACTTTTCCTTTTCCGCTGACTTCATGGCAAGAAGTGACATCATGTGAGAGAGATGTAGAAGATCAAAGGAATAGATTGTTCTCTGCCTTAAACGATGAAGACAGATGATAAATTATGCATTCAATTCAAACTACAGAATTTGAAATATTTCTGAAAGTACTTTGCTTTGGGTACAATTTGAAATGCTTTCACTTTAAAGCAGGATACTTCACTTAGTATAAATTTTTAAGGCACTTGGAAATGTTTGATAAGGTACAGTTGTTATTTAGTTATAAATTATGTTCATGAGAATGTTTTATATATTGTTGTATAAATATTGACATGAAATCTTTTGATATTCATTAAATTTTCAAAAATCTTAGATATATATTAAATAGTATTTATTAAACTTAAAATATTTATAAAATGAAAAAAAAAATATAGAAAGTTGTTATTCCTGATCATATAATGAAATTATAACAATTTCTTTAAAAATTGTATAACATCGAATTATTTTCAAAAATAATATTTCTCCAGAGGTAAATTAGCGAATAATTTATTTTTGAACATTTCTAAGAAATATACATTTGCAATTTATCTGCAAATGCATTTTGTATTTCCTCTTGAGTATATCTACTAAAGAAATTAAATTACAGCTGCTGAGACGTTATTTCTTTGAAGAATTCTTAAATCAACAAGCACACACAAAAAAAAACGAAGATTAGTGTATGTATTATTAATTAGCTGGTATTAATATGTGCTTCGTGTAACTGAATTTACAGCTGTAAAATTATTTTTTATTCATATTTGAATATTAATGTAATTCATAAAATAAATAAGGATACATTAATGAAAAATTCAAATGTATAAATAATTATCGATGCATTCACGAATGAAATGCTTTTCCTAAATTAATTTTTTTGAAAATTTCAGTTACTGTTCTTAAGAATCTTTATAATTTAAAATTAAATATTTTCAGGATTTGAAAAACAAATTAACAAAATGTTAATTCTTTTCATACATATAATCTCTCAAGTTATAAAACAAAAAAAAGTCCATTCTTATTTAGGTCAAAAACTAAATATTTTTAAAGTTATTTTTTATTAAATAGTTACAATTTATATAAATAATGTATCAAAAATTATTGATTTTCTCAATAATTGAACTCTCAATCTTCTCCTTCAAAAGAAATCTACTGAAACTCTTTTATCGATTGAGCTACTGTCTGTTGGTTTCAATTATCGTTACAAACTGCTATTCTGTTTAAAATATTAAAAATTAATTAAATTTAATAATGAATTAATATTTGAAAAACGGTATTAACTTCAAGTGCCACCCACTACCAGTTTTAAAAAGGTATTTGAACTTGAGTGGATGAATAGAAAGTATTTATTAACGATTGTCAACTGAAACAAGGTCAACAAACATAAATATATATGTAGGGAGAATGTGAGCTAACAGTAGGAATTGAAAAAGAGAAGATAATGCAAACGCGCGAAAAATTTCAATAATCATCAAATAATTTTCAAATTCATTTAACATTTCCTCACTGAATCGAATCGTATCCGTAAATTTTAGCTTTAGCATTGCTGATATAGACTTGTGCAATTAAATAGTGAATATATTTAAAATACTAAATATATTTTTATAATACTAAATATCTTATTATAATACTAAATATCTAAATATCTTAGACTGAAGATATACTAAATATCTTCAGTCTAAAATATTTCAATGACTAAGATTTAAAGATATTTAATCTTAGATATTAATCTTAAATTTATATGAATTAATCTTAGATATTAATCTTAAATTTATATGAATAATAAAAAAATAAAAAAAAAGTTGCAATGAAGAGAATATTTTCAAACCCTTTTGAAACTAGTTACAATGTTTGAAAAAAAAATGCTTTCGATAATTGTTCGAAAATAAGAAATCTATAAATAAGAAAAAAATGTAATGTAAATAAAGATACCAGTAATTAGGACTCACAGAAAGAAAGGAAAGAAGCCGAGAAAAAGAAATAAAAATTTAATACGCTACTTCTCTATTTATTAACTATTTAACAAGTAAAATGTATCACTGATATTTATGTTTATGCATGATAAACATGACTGGAAATTTAGAAATTAATTTTCAAATTATTAATGTCGCTGTTGATCCTCATATATAAGTCAATTATGATAAAAGTCGGCGTCTAGGAAATCAGATTCGTTGTTTGAGATCTGCGCGACCCATTTCAAATACGAATTTGATTCGAAACTTATGGCCCCAGGTGCAATTTGATGTAACGAGTAACGTAAGGGCAGCCATCCCTCCAGCTTAAATAATCCATTCTGTAATAAATTGACTTCACTTTCAATTTATTCATGTAACGGAAACTGATTACAAATGAAAACTGTGTAAATAATAAACGCTTATTCTGTAGATTACACGGACATTTGCACCGAAATTTAACACTATTCAGAACGCTTTTGCCAGTTAATTAAACAAGATTCAGAAGACTTACCTCAGTAGTGCCCTCAGCCCTTCACTCATTAATCGCAAGCGCCAGCGGCAACAAAAGCAATTAGAAGTTGAGTCCAGTTATTGTTTTAATCATGGAATTTATGAAAGAGTGCCCATCAAGGAATCCAAAAGGGAGCCGTACGCACTCTTCTTTCGCAAACATTCTTTATTCACTTTTGTCTCGAAAATGATCAGTTAATATCTTGCATTTGAAAGACAATCACATTAGATACTGAGTACCTGTGTCTAGCGTATCGTCATCGAGAGATTTATCGAAGAAAACTTATCTTTTAAAACGCCGTGAAAGGGGATAAAAAAATGTCAAAAATGTCAGATATTTTTAATTAATGCTCCGAAGTGTATTTATATCTCCATTTCTAATTTTAGGCGAAGGGACGGTAATTAGAATATTTTTATCGATAAAAATATTTTACGAAATATCTCTCTGAAATAAAGTTTTTGTTTATCAGGGATTTGTATTCTTTTAATCATCTTCATATTTTTGCCGTTTTACAGTTCCATGATTACTTTTAATATTCTAGATTTGCACACAAATAATTTTCAAATCAAAAATTTAATGAACATTTTGGGTTACTTTTTAAAACTATGTGGAAGTAATAAGACTCTTAAAAATTTAAACTAAAAAGTTCAGTATTAATGAAAGAAGTTTTATTTTTCCAATCATTGTTTTAGGATTCATCCATTTAAATTCCGTTTTCTTAGTAATAATTTGATATTACTGAGGAAATGCCTTCAAGCTAGTAATTTGTATTCAAGTTGTTTTGATATAAAACTAGTGAAAATTATATAATAATTTAAATATGAAATTATCTCACATTTAAAATTCTTAAAAATGAGAATAAAGTTTTTTCCCATATAATAAATGGGGTTGGGTTACCCATGTAAATTTGTTAATTAAGTTTTTACAAATATAATAAATATAAACTTTCTTTGAAATTGTTTAGTTAAAAAACAACAACAAAGGTCTTCACGATTTCATCTTTTTTATGACTTTTTATTACTAATTCTTCTTTCGTAGTTCAGACCTTTAAACATTACTGACATATCAGTAAATTATTTTTATATTAGCCACTGTTGGTTTTCAAATGGTTTGCAGAGTATACTGAATCCTGAAATATTCAATTACATATATTACATAACTTGGCATGAATAGTTTCTTCAGCAAAATAAATTCGAATTTCGATTTCTGTATAACTATTTTAGAAGTATCACTGTGCCTTGCATTTCCTTATGTTTCCGCCATCTGCTATAAAATTTGATCTTTAATATGAATTCTTTAAAAAAAATTAATTAATTTTTTTCGATGAAGGAAAATAGGTTTTTCTTTCTTTTATTTAAATTCTTAATGCAGAGATTAGAATCTTTACATTGAAGTTTTAAGCTCACTTTTATTTTCAAAGAATTATTCAATAAAATTTTATCTGTTGGTTTTTAAGAGCTTCATTTCAAAATTATTTAATAGCAGTCATATTTTATAAAGCAATAATAAACAATATTAATTTATTTTATAATAATTTATTTTCTTTGTTCATAATACATTTTTATAAATAATTTCTGAGAATATTGTGGTGTTTAAATTTTATACAGACCATTGAATCTATGAGGCATATCAATAAAATATTCCTGGTATTTATTTTTAAATCAAGAAACGTTTCATTCTAATATGATCAAATTTAAACGAATTGATTGGCATAAGATTAAAACAATTACTTTAGAGTTATCAGCATTTTATTAATTTATCTCAGGAGTTGGTTGGAATAGCTTCTTCAAATATTCTAAAACAGTATTGGTTTTATGAAATCTGTTCTAATTTGAAAAAGCCAATGGCTCAAGAATATTTGGTAAATATGACTCATGGTACCGAAAATCTGCATTCAAAACTTAAATGCTTTCAAATTATTAGATCATTTATTGATTCAAATTGCCTAAAATACAGCTATTTATTTCATTTAGATGTGTATAATGTGTATAATGTCTATTATGTATTCAAGGTTCTGGATTTTGATATCGAGCTCCAAATAAGGATGATATCCTACATATAAGACGTGTTTGCCTTAATTAATATATTAAATTGGTTATACAATAAGTTTAAGATATAAAAGATACTCTTTGTTACATTCAATTTTCTAGAAAATATAATGTTTCTTATTGATTTTATCTCATACTAACACGTGCTAAAAATTAAACATATCCTGTTTCAGTTCATAATTCCATTTAACTTAATCATTTAATATAAAATATTGTCACCTAGAGTACAATACATTGACAAAAGCTATTTTTCATAGAAGCATAACTTTCTAGTGAAGGCGGAATGATATTTTTGATTTTTATAAAATACATTGTTGAATAACCAACTTTTAATATATTTTTTTGGTAATTTATTAAAGTTTTTAAAATATAAATATACAAGAAATTTGTAATATCATTAACAAGATAACTGTTTGAATTTTAAAAGAGTATAAAAACAATTTTGAAGATTCAATACATTTGAAAGTTAACACACACACACACACACACACACACTGGTAGTAGCTGGGTGACTGCCTGAAGGATTTTAAATATAAAATTTAAAATATTAGAATATTTTTCCTGTAATTATTCGGAAAACTACTTTCTAGGATTTTGCATATTAATATGAAGAAATAAAGTATTGTGCGTATTACAGACTCCGTCGAAGTAATGTTTTTTTTTGGAGCAAATACTATTGTTTGCTAAACAATTTCATGCCTGATTTGGTTTACATATAATAGATGCAATATCTATACATTTGAAAAAAAGTGACCCCTTGCATGCGTCCTAGCTCAGAGGAATTGCGTCTTTCTGGTGATCTGAGAGTCCCGGGTTCGAGTTCCCGTCAGAGCATCGTTGTTTTTCTGTGCATTGTCGGTGAGTTGTGTCAATGTGTCCCCCTGCAAAAAGGGTTGTTCCAGCGAATGTGTGTGTGTCTTCCTCTTATGAGCTAAAAGTCAGACTTCTGCTCTCGGGTGCTCAGGGGATCTATACCCTCAGAAACTATTTTGCCCCTCCCACTCTTTTCATTGTAAAGCAAACACTAGATCATCATCAAGTGACCCTTTTAACGGGGTGATATTTATATTTCAAATAACTTATATAGATTCAAAACTTGTAAAATACTGAATTCATCTAAGATATAATATGCTTAGGTGATGTTTCTTGTCCGCTACATTCGTTGGATAACTATGTCTTCCTTTATTCATGAAATAGTCTTACCTTGTTACTTTAAAATAAAACGTTATTATTTTATCTAACCCTGCCAATGCTCTTTACTTGAGTCGATATACTTAAGTGCAATACTTTCAGGTGTTTTTCTATTATGTCCAAGAAAAAAATCCACATTATATTTATTTCTTTTAAAGTGGGGATTTTTAAAAATAATCAAACGACTGATCATCATTCTCTTACAAAAATCAGTGCCGAAGCTTTCATTTTCTTTACAAACTTTATCTTTATTCTCTCCTTACTTTGAATTAGCACCAAGATATCTCCTTTTTCATGCATTTTAAGAAACACCAATGGGGCAACTATTTTAGATAATTAAAGAGAGTCGTTAAAGTCATAAGAATGATTTTGTAGGGATGTGAAAAAAAGGCCTTTCATTATGAGCAAGATTAGAAAGAAAAATTTGAAATAAAGGCCTTGGATGTAATGGGAAAAAATGTGAGAAATACCAACTAAATTTAGATTGTAATCATGGGTAATGATTTTATTATTTTTAGGAATATTATTATTAGGTTATGTATTTATTATTATTAGAATTATTCCTTATTGAGCAGGCTACAAATTGGAATGGAAAGTCCCCAGATTTAACCTGACAGGAGACTTTGAAATATTGATTTATGAATGTAATGAACTGCCCAGCCAAGGAATGTATAAAAAATAAATGCTATAACCATTTGCTTTGACTGTGACAAAGACAAAAATACCAACAGAAAGCTCTACAATGATATCAAGAAATAATTTATCTTAAAAAACAACTAATTCCATTTAATAAAGTTTAATTTCAGTGTATCTTAACAGCAAAATGTTTTTGCTTGAATCGGGTTAAACGTGATCATTGATATTATATAGATTTCAAGGATTTGATCTCTCACAGAGTCATCCAATAGAAACATAATGTTTATTTCTTTTATCTTTATATCCTTCTGCACAACTTAGCCCACTATAGTAAAAAAAGCACATACTCTAAAAGGCCTTTTTTTCTTTTTAAACTGATATGAAGCTCTGAAAAGCAAGTTAATCATTATTTTTTTATGATGAAAACATCGTCGTCAAGGAATGTTCCGTACAAAAAAAAAGCCTATCAAAGTTAGCCTACCCACTCAACCGCTTAAATTTGTTTACTTTTTAAACGGCTATAACACCATAGCGTGATTATAGAGGACTTTTATAGATCAGCAAAATGCAATGGAAATAGTTAATAGCTATAAGAAGGGAAGCATGGATAAATATTTAATAGAGTGGCTTAATTTCGAGAAAAACTATGGAATGAATTTAAAAGTCAATAGCATAGATGATATAGGATATTTCCACAGCAACCGAACAAATTAAATTATTTAAATGCGAATTTAATGTAATTTTTTTAAGTATTTTCTTATTTAATAGGAATTTGTAAATTTCACGAAGTATTAATCATTACTCACTGCATATAAAATTGCTAAATCTCAATTTTATCGCTTATATAAAATAACGAGTACGATTATGCTTATCCTGAAAATATTGAAGTAAATATTTTTACTACTATTAAAAAAATTAAAAGTAAAAATATTTGAAACCATAAAGCATAGTGATGTAGAAATTCAAATATGAAAAAAATTAAAT
The DNA here is from genome assembly GCA_026289955.1 of Argiope argentata. Taxonomy (NCBI): domain Eukaryota; kingdom Metazoa; phylum Arthropoda; class Arachnida; order Araneae; family Araneidae; genus Argiope; species Argiope argentata. The sequence goes on along the minus strand of JAOUZG010004505.1, from coordinate 4,468,289 downwards.
TATGGATGCATATTACAAAACGCTTTTTTTAGTTTTCTTAATTTAGTTACTTCTAAGTGCACTGAAAATATAAAAGAATACAATGGAAACTGTACTATTTTAAAATTTATGTATTCATCTATGTGTTATTCATGTAGAAATCTCGGGTCATTGCATATGTATAATGAGAAAACCTATTTTACCTTTATAACAAGGTTGAGCTGTCGGTAGAATTCAAGCATCGATTTGAAAACAGAACTCTGATCATCAGTGATTGATGACACTCGGATTATATGCAGTTTAGGTAAAAAATTTATTTTTTCAATGATTATCTGATTATCTACAGAGCATACGTTTATTTTTTGTATCGCGTCTTTCTGTTGAGCAATTGAGGGCCAGAGTTTAGCAAAAATAGATTCCAAAACTTTTGCTGAAAGCTTGAAAAAGCGTAAAATATATCCATAGAAGAGTTTTAATAGAAATAAAATAAAATCCTTTAAATGATAATGTTTATAGGATGACAATACTTGCCATTAACTGCGAAACTTGCAAAGTTTGGCAGTAGGTACTTCGTGAATAACAAGAGACTTTAAATGAAGTGTTATTCTAAATTTAATTAAAATTTAGCCATAATTTACTTTAATATTACTCAAGTTTTTTCTCGTGTAAATTGAGAAGTAATGAATCTACAAAATTAATTTATACACTAATTTAAAATTCAAGAAAAAAAATTCCTTTTACCCTAACTGCATATTTATTAAGTTTTTTAATGTAATTCTAATAGATTATTTAACTATATTTTCAATACTTCTTTTTATTATTCCGGTTAATGTGTTTATTTTAAAATCATTTTAAATTATGGGTTTATTTTTAAACAATTTTAATTTTAAAAATAAAAATGGGTACTCAGACTAACAATGACTAATCAGACCTAACAGATTATTATGCCACATATTTCAATGATTCAAATATTATTTAACCTATTTAAAAAATAAACTCAGTAATACAAATATGAGCATAAAAACTTTATTTCGATATTATTTCTTTTAAACATAGATAGCTCTCAATATTCCTAGTAATATGATATTTTTTATTAAAAATTTGTTTAAATTTCCTACTTTGAACAAACCAAATCATTCATACTGATACTCAAATTAACAATCTTGGTTAGACTGCAGATGAGTTTTATTTGTTTTGATATTTTATTTATTGGCCTGCAGAATACTTGAAAGAAATTATCATAATTATTGGTGTTGTAAAATCATATGTTAGATTAAAATAATTTTTACGAATGGAAAGATTGGCTTCCGAAACACAACATAATTCAAATTACAAACATTCTGGTTAGCATCAGTAATAAAGTTAACGTTGATAAGATTTCATGCATGGAAACATAATAATCTTATTTTACTGAAAGACTTGATAAATTTCATGCATTCTATTTTTATATTTTTTTGAAACATATGACGTCATTTATTAGTTATAGTTCGATCAACTGACTCTAACTATCTAGAAGGTTAGAAATATCTAGTTAGAATTTCTATACATGAAGATACTAACAGAGATGATAACTGAAGTCATTAACTTTTTCATATTTGGCACTTTCAAGCTTCTAATTTGCTCTCAAGAGAAGGTTAGCAAGCTCTATTATCACCAAATGGCGTCTCATAACCCAGGGATAACTACTCATTAAGTGTTGCATAAGTTATTAAGCTAAGTATTGCATTATAAAACAGTTTTATGTCTCTCAATTACCTCAGCGACGCTTAGTTTTCCTCACATTTCATTGCTCCTATTTTTCTAATTACGAGGCAGAGTGTGCTAACGTCTTCATTCCCTTGAAAAACATTTCTTGACAACTGAGTTTAAAAATGTTCATTTTTATTTGTGCGAAATAATTTATGGATTAATTTAGATATGGATAAGTTAAAATATTTGCAACTTTAACATTCTCGGATTTTGTGCATATTTCTTTTCAGAAGTAGAAACTAAATGATATTTTTTTTTCACTTTCATTCCCTTCTGTTATTTTGAGAAAGCAAAGCACGCTAGGGAGTAAAGTGTAAAATGATACATTTTTATAACTTTCCTTTTATTATCCAAAAAATGCCTGAATGTCTAATTACTATTGGTAGTATTTTCCTTGAGTACTTATTAGTGATTTTTTAAAATTATTTTTTATTAAAAGCCATTGCAAGAGTGATTCCATAATTGTTATATATTATTTCAAAAAATATTGCAACTTTGTTTTTATGTTAATTTTGCTTATCTTATTAAACTTTTCATCGAACTGAAATCATCTGAAATTTAATAATGAATAGTCATGTTTCCAAAATCTGTGAAAGTGAGATGAAGCGATGTTGAAAGCGAGATGTTCTGTAACCGTAATGGTTCTTAATAAAATGCTGTTTAATTTCATTTGCTTTTCTGAACCTTTTAGTTGTGACTTTAAAAATGAAGTCTTAATAAAATCCTGGTCTTGTGTTGAGTTTACGAATTCTGAATGTATTAGTTTAATCGAAATAATAAGTAAAATTAAAATAAAACCCATTCGTTTTTATAATACTAGAGAAAAGAATTTAATTGACATTTGAGAGCCCAATAATTTGAATTCAAAGGGGTATTTAATTCATTTATTTTCTTTCGTATCATAGTAAGATATGGTAGATATTATTTTTTCAATTCTCTGTCATTCTTCGTTTTAAAAATATTACGCGCTTTATCATCATTCAAACCCATTTTTTCTATCTATATTTTCTACCATTCTAAGGTTTCAAAATATCAGCTATTAAACTCCATGTAGGCATAACATTGTGTTTTATCTCAAATTTCAGCACAGATGTCAAGCATAAATAGTGGTTCTCTTGCAAGAGGAATTGGAAAAGGTAGTTATTTAATTAACGCCGGAAACGGAAAATACACAATATCTGTAAGTTCGTTAGACATTTTAGTCATCATCGGCAGAGAAATCTAGTCGGGCATCAACTAACGACTAACAAAGCCCTATTCACAGTTAGTGAGAACACATTTACTTTGGGCAATTTTTTTGCTTCGTGAAATTTTTATCCCCAAATAGAAAAAAAAATGAAATAATATTTTAAAAAAAACTTAATAAAAATTTTCCAAGCTTTTAAACGTGTTTCTTTATTAATCCTTTATATTAATAAGGAAATATAATGTATTAAGTATAATGTCTCATACGTTAAAATATATAAATAAAAATGCTAAAATATGTTAATTAAAGTATTAAAATGTTATGCATTTTTATTTAAATTTGTAAATTTGATTTTTTTTGTAATTTTTGCTTGCAAAATAATTTTTTTTCATATATGAAATAAAAAGGATCTCTATATCTATATAACAGCAAGAATAGAGCATTCTGGCTCCATATGCAGCATTATATTTTGTCAAACGACACGTTTTGTGGAAAAGATTTATCAAGCCTTATCAGCATAAATTTTATCAAAGGAACAAATGAAATGCATTCAAGAAATTAGATGGATGCGCTGAAATGAAGTCAAGGTAAAAAGCTTCTTGTGTAGCACATAAATGGATGCTGGTCTTTTTAAAGTAGAAGAATTTATGAAGATATCAACGGAAGCATTTGAATAATCGAATGAGAAGAATTTGCGGTCAGTTACAAAATGTCTATAAATGGTCCTTGAAACAACCGCTCTGTAGAAGGTACTTCTTGCTATCAGAGATGCCACAAACATAATAAAATTAAAGTTATTTTTATTTTTATTTATTTCCCCTCCATTTTATAGAGAACGCGTTTATTTCTCCAGCGATACCTCCAGCTCACTTTTGAAATCCTCCACAAAAAGAAAACAAGTTAGCAACAAAAAAATCATTATATGAGAACAACAAATAATATAAAAAAGCCTTTAAGACAATTACTACTTAGGTCTACAAGGAAAAATGTTATTTTAGTTACTTTTTATTAAATAATAACAATTAATTTAAATAATTTATCAAAAAATTATTTCAAAAGTTATTTTCAATGCCAATTACGGCAGCGGGAATGCCCGCCTTTTCTACTCCAGTTAGGGTATTGTAATACAGATATTTTTTAAAAAAATTTATTTTTTCCGATTTATTTTAATTCAAAAATATAGCAAAATCAATCAATCAATTAAATGCATCAAAAATATGTTCAGTCCAACTTCATTACCATGTGAAAAAAAAAAGAAAAAGAAACTGAAGTATTACTTATTTTGTGATGGGGAAACGAAGATTTTTGGCGTGACAGTTAGTTTTACTTTAATAATTTATTCAAATTAATGGATTAATATTTATATTTGAAAAGATTAAATATTAATATTTGAAAAGACTGTAGTAACATCGTGTCATATATTACAAGTTTTAAAAATATGCATTTGAACTTGAGTGGATGAATAGAAAGTATTTTATTAACAACTGAAAATTTGAGCAAAAATGGCATTTAGAATTATATCATATATCAGAGTACCGAAAACATAATGAAAATAGATAAGTACTACTCTTCTTGACAATATGTCTGTCTAACACCCTTGAATGAATGTTAATTTATGAAATCTACTAAAAATTATTCTCTGTCAAAACAAATCTGTCGAACATTATTAGAAATTCATGATATCAGCCTGAAGAAATTTCTGATAATATTAGACAACTGGTTGCGTATTAACTGTTTATGAACAAGATTGAAAATGTAAAATTTCTCGATAAAACATTCAATGAATAATTTCAATAAAATATTCAAACCTAAATGCATGCTAATGTATCTGCGTGGTAAATTTTAGGCAAAGGAATTTGAATTTTTTACAATGCTAAAAAATAACTATTTAGATCTTATTACCAAGATATACGCTGATATTACAATTTATTCTGAGTTTGAATATTGCAATTATGTGATTATGATTATGGGTATTTAAACTACACCTAATATTCCATCGTGTTTTTACATTTTTAAAATTAATATTACAAATTTTAATTGTTAAGACTGTCATGCATTATGCATATCTTTTGCTTTATTTCCAAGGGAAGCAGCTGCCTATAGAGATGCGAATATTGTCATATAATGTGTAATTGAAGATGTTGCATGGGTCGTTATTTTCACGCTTCCAACTCCATGCTGTATCGACAGTTAAACGTGATATACACGGTACGCGTTATTCGAAATGTCAATCTTCAGAGTAGCATTTCTAAATTATATTAACAGTATAATCATTCCACCAAATGCTTGGAAACACAGAATTGCAGACGACACATGCTTAGTTCAGTTTGAACAACGGCGCTCCAGGAACTGTTTCACAGAAAATACTCACCCTCCAATCTTAACTGAACACTCCCTAGATCCCATCTCTCCTCTAAAATGATAATGAAAGAGATTAATTAAATCGAATTCCCAGATTGAATCGAATTCTATGTGCGGTCTTAGAATTCGATCATACTTGTGATCCCAGCATGGAACGTGGAATTTTCTAGAAATAATATTAATTTGAGGTATACAGACACTTGATTAGATTTGATGTAAATGTCAGTTTTATGAGTGATATTGACGTATACATTAGTAACATTAAAATATTCATAACATAACAGCTTCATTGGAAACTGCATTCTTGAATGTTCGTTCTAATTATATATGAAAATAAAATAATTGCCTTATTACTATATATACGCCACAAGCTACAAAACACAAGCAGTTAATTCTATTTAATCCTCTATCTGTGGGCAACAGCAAAGCGATAGAACGCGAGTCAAAGAGAAAATACGCTCTCTAAAGCTGCGCCAACTAAGGATAGTTCGTACTAATTAACGGAGCTAGTTCTACGAACTGATCTCATTCTCCTACGAACTGAAATCATTCAGGACAATTGTGGAACTTTCTGCAACATTCTCTGGAAACAAATTTTTATTTCTCAGCTTTTGCTACACATTCCAACGTGTAGTAAAAGCCGTTAGGATCTCATTACGTCGCCACCACACCTACTTTTCGCCCAATTAGTCAGTTTTCTCTTATAAATCCCTTTAGAGCTGACTATTCTCGCTGACGCACGATTCCATTACAATTAATTTTATAATATTAAACTATTTACCAATATTTACACAAAAATTCATAAATATTTACAACATTTATATCTAATTTATAAAAAAAAATTACAATAATATATAACTGGTCAAAATCTCCCTAGCTTTGGAGCCATATAAAGATTTTTTGATGATTTTGGATAAAAAAATGAAAAATCCAGAACAATTGGGAATCTCTGTGGTATTTCCATTAGAACTCGATTTCTAAGAATTATTCTAGAGATTATTTGCTGTCACAAAAAGAACGAACGATGAGAAAGAGAAAGAGAGAGTTAGTTAAGGAGAGCAGCAATTGAATTGAGCAAATCGAGTTTCTGTGAGCACGCTGTGTCGCTGTTGTGGTTTAATATCAATTTACTCTTCGTGAGATGATTTGCACAGTAGATTCTACTCTGCCTACTTTGTGTCTGTATTTGTTTTTAATAAAACGTCTTTATTATTCATTAAACCTGCTTGGTTTCTTGTTTTATTCATATTCTTTAGATTTAGGAGTTTTTTCAACAATATGCATAGAAAGAGACAGAAGGAAAGATATGAAATTAATATTTAACTTTGATAAAAGATACATATCAATATGATTAAACAAGTTTCAAGTTACCATAATGATGCGTTAATCAAGCTTGAAATCTAGCCATTTTTAAGCAAACTAATTTAAACTGTATTGTTAATAATGTATATTCAAATAAAAATCATTATTAAAGTCAATATTTTGATCAGGATTTAATTTAAAGGAACTATGTACATATATTCCATCAAAAAGTTAAATTTCCTCTTTTACACCATAGATTAAATAAGAAGCACTTATCATATTATCAATCAGTTTATATCACTGTTTAACTTGGAAATAATTATATTAGTGTAAATATCCAAAATTGAAATAATTACGCATGTATGTTTATGCATTATGCAACTAAACGTTCATTTTGATATGCAGAATTTTAAGAATTTTAATTATTATTATAAAGTTATTGTTTCTCTCAGGAATAATCAGTAAACAATATTTAAAACAATGTTTACCTAACTTTAGAAAATACAGTTTTACTTCATTAATTATTAATTTACATTACGGACAATGTTTCTCTCATTCTAGAGCATATACATTTACTGTCAAGAATGGGGAAACAAATTAATACAGAAATGCCATGAAACTCTTTTGGGTTATAACTTGGATTATTTAATAAATTAGAAATTTCCTCAACCACATATATATGTACGACGTGAAGATGATTGTTTATTTTGACATTTAATAAAATTTAGATAATACACTTATATTACTATTTGAATACTATATTTATTTTGAAAGTTAAAATAATAATTTCAGTTAGTTATGTTTCATTTATCACTCTAATTCAGAACGAATAAGAAAGTCATAAATACGTTTCGTGATCAGAAATAAGTTAACTATGCGGATGCTGATTTTAACTAGTGGAAGTTTGAATTATATTTTCTTTACTAGCTTAATGAAGCTATATACTGTTTACTAACTTTAGAAACACATTTCTTGATGGTGAAATGCAGATATGAATTTAAAAAATATATCTATCATTTAGTTCAGATCAATTAAAGGGAAATACACCCAAGTCTATATATTAAATATAATGCAAGTTCAGACGAAAAAAGAGCCAGAAGGCAAACAAATGTGACATTTATTCTATTATTATTTTATTTACTAAACAAAAGGTAAAGAACAAATAAGACGTTATATGTTTGATATCATTATAGCTATTTTTCATTGAAAATTACAAAAATTCGCAGAAAATTACAAAAAAGAAAGAAAACTATTTTCAGGCACCGATATTAAATGGGCGCTATGATGGTTCATACATAGTATATCTCCCAGACGATGCAATTTAGTCCGTATAATGCCTAGGCTTGCTGAGTATTAAATTATCAATCTGATGTTGGTGAATATTACAAGTCATCAAGCAATGCTCTCCGAAGCTCCGACAAGCATGTAAGAGGCGGCTGATGGTAAGAGGTGTAAGATGTGGCAACTCATCAGCCAAACCCGTCCCACACATGTTTTACTGGACACAAATCCGGTGAGAATGCATTTGATCGGAGGAATGGCATACGGGCAATATCTTCTGATAAAAGACACCCCTTTCTAAAGTTTTCGTGGTGTGAGCGGGCGTAACCATCCCAAAACATGAATTCTGAAAAATAATGCATTGAACCAAACGTACATTTTGTCCCAAAATGACGTCCTGATGGATTTGGCTGGTCGTGGTCCCAAATTCAACATGCAGGTCAGTTCTGGAACACAGAATATTTCCTCCCCAAACGAGCAAGCGTTCACCACGGTAACGGTGTCATTCAATCATGTTCTCTTGGCTGTACCAGGTACCTGACACTCTTCATATGAAAGTACGGCAAGAATCAGACTGGATCTAAACCTGGTAGATTGCCTGATTCAGAAGTCTACTGTTATTGTGTCAACATTGCATGCTTTCCAGGCTCACAGCAGACAACAGTGATTTGCTTCTATGTGTAACACATTTAACAGTCCTATGAAATATAAGCCAATCTGAACACATTCTGACATGAAAAACAGTCGTATCAGTGACTGAAGAGAGCCGACGAGAAAGGTCTGGTATTGTGCTCCATCTGTTTCTTTTGACAGTAACTGCCAAATATCGGTGCTCATTCGACGCTGCTACTCGGAGGCTACATGTACTGTTACATCTATTCACATTATCATCACCTTCGAATCGTTGCCAAAGCCCAGATATGACACTCTGGGTGATTCCAAGTTTTTTGTATGCTTCCAGCTGGGTATTCTCACATTTCTCAAGGCCTACAACTCTACCTCGTAAAAATTCCACCAAACTCGTCCTTTTCTTACTAAACGGTTATTGCACTGAAGAGTTTATAAAGCATTTGCGAACAATTTTACTTATTTGCCTGTATTCCTCGTACATCACTTCCTAGCACTCTAGACATCGAGAAGTACTATCGGTGTCATCTGGTAGCTTCCTGTCATTTGCATATGAGTCTTGAAGACATGTGGGTGATATATGTATTTTAGAATTAGATTACCGCGTAACTTTGAATTGTCCTTAATCAATGGGCATAGGTGTGCTTTATTATGCGCATTATGCTAAAATTTCTGAATATAGTGAATAAATATGTCATTCATATCGCACATGAAAAACTGTCGCTTCATAAAGATGCAATTTTCCTTTTGGGGAAAAAGATAATCAGAGATAAAGATCAGTTTCTGAGCTTATATTGGGTAGTTGATCGAAACGAGGAGTATGATAAATCTTGCATGGGTCCTTAAGAACTCATACTGATATTCAAAAGAAATTTGAGTTTTCATTTTAATAAAATGTTTTGTTTAAAATTTCATTGGATAATCACCTACTTTAAAGTAATATGCAATTACACGCTTAGTCTAACAAAATACTGAGTATTAGCTCTTATTTTAAAATTCGGAAAAAGGAAAAAGCTTTATAACTCTTTTAAATGAATAAGTCTTCAAGGTTATTAATGGTATTAATAAAATATTAAAGCGCGCACTCCCCCCCCCACACACACAATTGGATTAGTCTTGTGAAGAAGAAATGTTTTATGTACATGCTTGTGTGTTTCTGTGTCGTAGCTTTTCAATTTCAGACCTCCGAGCAAATCGGATTCTTACTCCTGACACAAATGAAGATGGAACTCAGACAATCGCTTGCATAATCTCTTTTTCAAAAAAAGAACTCATTAACACACCTGAGAGAAGGAACATTTGGCGGGAATCGACCTTTAACATTAGTCGAACTCGGCACGCACGAAATCACGGGAATATTCGACCACAACATTAGTCGAACTCGGGACGCACGAAATCACGGGAATATTCGAGCCAGGATGCCAGCCTCAGTTTATTGTTGTCTGTAAGTCATTGGGGTATTCGAATTTCTTAAATTAGGTGTACGGAAGTTTCGGTCACCGATTTACGTAAATGCGTGATTGGTGGCTTAAATTCATGTTTAATATATGTAGTAGAAAATCCTTAACCAGCTTGCTGGATTGATGACAATGGATTGATAATTTAAATCAAACCAAATAATCAAAAAAATATTACCATCGATTTAGTCAAAATGATGATAAAAATAATAATAAAACTAAAATGTGCCGAAAGAGTTTCGCTAATTTTTGTCACTTTATTCAACTGATATGAATTAATAACGCTAGTTTGTATTCCTCTATGGAACCAATAGCTGAAAAGATAAACAGAGAATTCATTCAGAGATTCATTTTAATATCCAATTCAAAATTATACAAGTTGTTGTTATTTTAACCTTTTAATGCATACGATCTATTTGCATACATAAAAGAAAAGAAAAAGCTTCATCTATGATTCAATTCAGTAAGTCCTGAATTAATACATGAAACAATGACATTTTAAAGAATAAATTGTAAAAACCATGAACAAGAGAATCGCATAACAAAGGGGGAAAAGAAATAATAACAAAAAAATGTATCAAAAGATATATTATCTACTGGATATATTGTTATTTATAATAAACACCAAAAAATAAACATTCGTCAATATTAATAATTTTAAGTTATATTTAAATACGCTTAACAAAATAAAATTGTTTGAATATTTTCCTTCCTTCAAGAGACCACCATACAATTCTATAAATATTTGTTAATAAATAAAATTTGGGTCATGGATTGCCTTTAATTCAATTCTTCATTTGTTCCTCTACCCTTATAAACACTTAAAAAGAGGAAACTTCACCAAGCGGAAGTGTAATTATTTACTAAAACGGAAGTGGAAAGATAAATGAAGCTTCCTTCCTTCACTAAATACCACAAACCAAATATATCAATTCGAATCTGCTAAAAAAAAGAATTATCATTCAACGTTTACAGAATACAGTAAAAATTTTATTAATACCATGAATTAAATAGCATAGGCTCATTTTGAGGTATCATTGTAATTTTGGACTAACTGTTATAAAAGAAAAAAATTATCTTTATCAATGATATAATGAATAGACAGCCTGGTCGTTTATTGTGCTAAAATTAATGTTTTCCAGAAAAGTCACCCCTTGGTGAACAATATGGATCTTTATTTTTTCAAAATTCCTTGCGCACATCTTGTGCATAATCTATATTCCAAAATTCAATACAGTTACATGCTACATTGGAAACTCAAAATCAATCGAAATGTGAAATAACTACGGAAAATGCGTTCCGACTGACAGCCTTAGAGAAAACTGAAAATATCTGGGTAAATCGCGTTCTCATTGACAGATCTAGGAAAAATCCTTTTTTTTTTCGCGTTTTGACAGATTTTTCAGATAGTATCACTTCATCCAAAATTATTGTATTAATCTAAACTTATACATACGCTGTTAAGTAAAGAAATCATTGAAGAAAAATACAGTACTTGTATGTTATTTAAAAGAGTATGGTTATTACAAATTACTTATTTTAGCATAGAAAACTGCTTTGACACTTAGAATTGAGATTTCATAGATTAATAATATTTCAAACAATCTTTCTGGAACAATCTTTATTACAAGAACATAAGGAAACCTTTGTCTAATTAAATTCCTCTCGGTGAAATTTCCTGATTCAGTTAATGTTCTTGAGTCAAGAATATTTACTGCGGCTCACCGAGTTGAGATGTCAAAAACATAAATATATAACATTTTGGTATCAAACTTGTGCCCTGATTAGATGTAATCTACTGCATAAATACTTATAAAGTTAATATAAGTAATAAACATATATTTATTGAATTAATGTTGAACTAATTAAGTTTAAATATCATTTCTTCGCTCAACTACAGTTTGTTAAGAACTACATCTTCCATGCCAATTTTGTACTGGCCATCCTATTTTTTTAAAGTTCTACACAGATGGAATTTCGCAAGTCGGCTTTTATTCCATCAGCATCTGGAATGGGAATAACGACATTGCCTCGAATATCAAACTCAACGTGTCTAGTTTTATAAATATTAATTCTTTTTGCTTGCTTTATAAAAATTTCTTTGGCTTCCTGTCTAATTTATAAAATGTTATTTGACTACTAGCAGTTATATGGCTCCCTGGTTGTGATTATTCATTTTTTTCTCTTCTGCATTCATGTACTCGAAAATTTTCTGAAGTTCATCCTCGCACTTGATATTTTTATAATATTTGACAGCAAGGTAATGATTGTCATTTCAATTCTTGTTACAATTTCAAGCATAAATTTGTATGGCGATTGTTTAACTCCATTTTATATAAATTGGACAAAGCAAACATCATTAAACCCCTTTGTAGTTTGGTTATCTTTCATCCATGACCAATACAACCAATACATTTTTAACTTCTTGGATGGCCCTCACAGCTGAACCCTGCGACTGTCTGTGATAAGGTTTTTCATAAGCAATATTCGTATCTCACCAATACACACATAACTGTTCTACAAAGGAATTTTCAAACTCTTTTCCATTAACAAATTGCAGTATTTAGGAAGCCCTTACTATCAAAAAGATAGCAAATATTTGCAAAACAACCCCTTCCGTTACTTTGCTCTTAAATGGTAGCAGTAACAAAACCTTGTTGAATGTTCTTGGTAAATCGTAATAAACCTAAATTTATTATCTTATTAAGATTGCATGTAATTAAATTCACTTGGTAGCATCTATTCGTTTCTGCTTGAATAATAGGTTTAGAAATAAAATCTTTTATTTCTTTTGTTGACATATTTACTACATCGATTAAAAAAAACTGTATCATTTCAGTAGTTACGGTCGCAAATTATCTCGAATTTTCAATTTTAATTCAATCAGTTCAACATTTTTAAAAATGTTAAATAATATTTTATGAGCTCACTTGAAGAAATCTGCATTTTTTCAAAAATGTTAGTTGAAGAATGGATTTCAAGAATGTCAATTGAAGAATGGATTTCAAGAATGTCAATTGAAGAGGTGATTTCAAGAATGCAAAACATTTTTTATCTGTGGTACTGAATTGAAGTCTTGCTAAAGACAAATTTTGTTACTTCCATCTCTGATAAGAGAGAGTAATCACCATGTGTAATAACTTTAATGTTATTCTGTTGCTGTGTTTTCATTGTAAAAATTATTTTTCCCTTTTTTGTAGCGAAATACAATAACATTTTCTTTACTGATCGTAAATAAATCATTAGCACAAAAATTTTCTAGCGTGAATAAAACTAGATGACTGCACATGCTTTAAAAATTTCACAAACAAGAAATCTAGATTTATTTAGTTTTAACTGGATAGGATCTAAAATAGCTAGAGAAAACGGATTCTCTTTAGAGAAGAAAGAACTTTCTCCTTGTGTGTGTGTGTGTGTGTGTGTGTGTGTGTGTGTGTGTGTGTGTGTGTGTGTGTGTGTGTGTGTGTGTGTTGTAAAATGTAAAATTTACATGCCGTACATTTTACTGCATTTTTGGCAACTAGATTCATGGTGATTACATTTTAATTCAGTTACCAAAATTAGCAATTTTCATTATATATAAATTTTTGACTACCCAAAATAAGCTATCCGTTAACTATTATTCATTACTTTCATGAAATATTTAATCTTTTTTTATATATAAAAGATTACTTTTTTTTACTTTTGCTAACATTTCCTTTTAAGATTTCAACATCAATGAATCGTCTTTTTTAATGTTGAAAAAAAAACATTTTTCATTCGTTAGAAAGATAACAATTTAGCTAAACATTTGTATCCACATTTTGCTACAGATAATTACTTGGATAAGGAATTATATAGCATGAAGGAAATATATCAAGATCAGACAGACATCCACCCTCCAGCTGGTATTTTTAGCTCCTATTGAAATTGGGACTGACATTTTTTCGTTGAATAAAAGTTTTAATTTATTTGAGCTTTCAATAATATGATATTTTGTCAATTGTCCTAGAGAATCCTTGGAGACCGGAGGGCGGGGGCATTTGTTGATTTATGCAAGCATCCCATCAAATGGCCATAAATTTGAATCGAGCTAACAAATTATAAATTCTTTTAATCTCCACTTTTAGAAGACAATAACGATATGATCTTATTATGTCATCAAATTGACATAATAAGATCATATCGTTATTGTCTTATGTCATCACATTGAACGACAATAAGTTTAAATGCTTCTGCAGCAGAAGATATCCAATATCTCTATTTTTTGTTCTGATGTAGAAAGTAGATCTTCTCTAGGATGAACGTTGTAATGTTTTTGAAGAATTAAAAGGCATGTTTCATCTTTGGGCAGTTATTGCTGTTTTTCTTATCTCCAAAGTTACCATTTTAAATGTTAAGAAACTTTGATGAAAAATAGCTCAGCGATCGTCTCACAGAAGGGAGTTATACTTGAATTTAATGGCCTTAAGAGGGCTATACCGATAATCTTTTAAACTGCATATATATATATGCTTTAATTTATTGATTTTACTTTATTTAATTTTTTGTATTTTAAATCTAATTCTTCTAGAACATCCATATCTTAAAGTCGAGAAAGTTAAATTTTAGTCGTAAATAAGGCTTCTCACTAAAACAAGCCTCAATTTAGATTTCTTTTTTTTACAACGTTTATCATGAATCAGAGGAATAGAAAATTTTATTAAAAGCTATGTGTAGAATACAAAACATATTTGAATGTGAACGCCAATCAAAAACATCTTCAGGCTGGATTAATTCTATGTCGACAGCTTAGTTCTTTTTAGTCTCAGCCTTTAATAACAAGCCTTATATTTCTGTTTTGAATAATTTCATTAAAGTTTAAGATATAAAAATAATTTTTTCTTTCAATACAAATCATTTTTTATTATATTTTAATTGGTCCTTGTATCATAAATGTACCTTTTTACTGTTACTTTGCTTGTTGAATATTGTTTTGGGGGAAGGGGTTTTAGAAATACAATTGCATTGTAGTCTTATTCTGACTTGGCAGCTACACATGAATTTCGTTGCATCAAAAAGGTTTCTTTAAGTCCTTGACGTATTTATTTGAGATCTAATTAAAAATTTGCGCCAATTTTTATTCTTGCAGAAGTATTCTATTTTTGTTCAGAAATATCAAAATATGAATCGTATAGCTTGCATTTAATTCGGAATTGTACTGAAAATGATTCCAAGACAAATGTTTGTTACAATTAAGTTATATGGAAGCAAAAAAAATGTTAACTAATTATTATAAATGCTTAAGTTTCATTTAGTCAAAATATTAATGATGAATTGGTGAAAATAAAATAAAAAGAAATCAGCTATAATACTTAAATATTTTAGAATAAGACAAGGCTTAGAAATATGGTATTATTTTAATCAAGAGAAGAATATATAATGACATAAAAATAAAAAATATATATATTTAAATTGTTTGATAAATTAGCTAATTAAAGTTGCTTCAGCGACTAAAAAACCTACGTTAGTTTTAAACAAAGATGTTCTTGGATCATTATATTTGCTCATTTTCTTTCCTTTCACAATTATAAAAAAGTCAAAACAATATAATGATAATCCCCTAAAAATACAAAGGATCGATTTTTTTACTATCCATTGTAAATGCGCAAGATCTTCTGAAATGGGAAATGCTTTACTTAACAATTCAGGAAAAAATAATATACAGATATATAAATTTCAGATTCATATTATAGAGTATTCAAAAGTCTATTTTTAGAAGAAATAATTCGAAGTTAATAATTTGCAATTATTCAGGGATAAAGTTGTTAATTTATACTTCACACGAATTAAAGGATTAAATTGGAGATTGAATAATCTATTTGTCTAACATTGTAAATAATTTACAATTAAAATAAAATGCAATGTTCAAATTACTAATCATTATAAAAGTGTTAATGACGTGTAGAAAAAAAAGTTCCAGTTTTAATACTGAGAAATATAATAAATTATTAAAGAGAAAAAAAACTTTACACATATAATAATATAAAACATTACTAAATTTATGCTATCTAATAATAGTTTATAATAATATAATTCCTCATGATTGTTTCTCAAAATCAGTATCAATTTACAAAAAGTATCAATGTCTATTTCATGGGTTCTCATAAAAAATTAATAGATTTTATCGAAATTCATAAAAAGTGGGATTATAAATTTCATTTCTTAAAAAAGAAAAGATGATAATAAATAATCCATGCCATTATTGACAAATGCAATAAATCTGAAAATGTTTTAATGGTTTCCATCCATTATTTCATATATTATTATACTAGCCGCCTTTGGTGAATAGCCGGCTGGCCAATCTTAATGATAATTAAAATTTTAATAATTAAACAGTTTACGTAACTCCTATTTTAATGGCTTCTACATCAAAATATTTTAAAGCTTCAAATTGTAATATTCATATAATTCGCTCAATATATAAAGGCCTCCAGCCACACCTTAATATGTATTCATCTAATTTTTTGTTTTTTATCCCGCAGAATTTATTCTTTTGATTAAAATGGAAATGTTTCAACTGCACTTAATTTTTCCTTTCTTACTGAAATAAAAAAAAGTTTATTATTATCAGTACCAAAAACTATGTCACAGAGCATTTCAGCTTCATGTGCGCAAAATAACATCTTTCTAAATTTAAGTAATATTTAAAAAAAAATCATCAACATTTTCTCTGATTCATTATGGCAGATCAATTAATTAACTATCCATGGTTTTAATGGAATAAAAAAAACCTAAGTAAATAAACAGAATCATTTGATGTAACCTATCGAAAACATTTTAAGTCTAACCTTTTTAGATTGGGAGAAAAAACTATTTATAAAGCAATGCACTTAAAACTATAAGCATTTAAGAAAAATATATAACTAACATAAAAATTGTTTAGTTACAAAAACGCAAACTAACCAAAAATTTTTTATTTACATTGTGTATCTAAAGTAAAACAAAACAGCTAATGAATTAATCAGAATCAAGTCGGTATCCGTTTAAATACAGTTGTCAACACAATGCGCATGCTTACATTTTCATTGCCATGGTAACAAAAATGCATGAGTTTTCTACGCCAGTTGGGGTCACACAAGGCAGATTAGAAATTTTCAATTACTCTATTCAGATTTATTATAATTTAAAAGTACTTCAAAATGAGTTTGAAATGTCGATTAATTAACTATGCTTAAATTTAAATACATCAAACTTTAAGGAATTAAACAGAATCGTTTGAAATAATCGACCGAAAGCATTTAAATCTAGCCTTGTAAATGTGAGGGGAAAAAATAAAGGCTTATTATTAACGTTTAGTGAAACCATATTATTTGGCAATGAGGAAACGAAAATACTTTTTTTCGTGATAAAGTTAGTTTTTAAATAATAATTAAAATTCTAATTAAAAATTCAAAAAAAAGGATTAGGAGTAATACATTCCTGATCTCCGAGGTATCCATGAATCAAATTTGGTAACTATAAGGTCCGACCTGAGGAGCGCCAACACTCGCACACATTGAGCTTTATTGCAAATATAGACTAACAAGCATTCCTTTTTGAAGTCTATAATTTTTTACACACAAAAGATCACACATTTTGTCTCTATAAAAGATTTCCTTTCATTCCTTTCGTCTTTCGAGGCATACTTTTTTAAATCTAAGATCAAAAATTGATTTAACCCCATAGGTGAATCATTTTAACCCATCGAGCGTCGGCTGTCTAGCGCAGGAATGTTCTTAAAACGGCAGCGGTCAAAATAAAGGTTACCACATTTTAAAAGAAAAGAAATTTGCAGAACGCTCCTAAACCGGCCTGGTCTCTTTTTCCTTCCCCCACGAGCAGTAACAACGGGAGGTTATCTTCCCCGCTTTTGAACAATTATACCCCCCGAAATAGAGGGAATCGTGAGTGAGGGGGAATTGTGAGTAAGTGCCCCAGGAAACAGTGTCGAGTGAAAAATTGAGTCGTAAATCTGTCGAAGCAGGAGAATTGACATGCGTTTTTTCAGCTAAGAATTTGGTTTTCGCTCTGAGAACTAAGCGCTTCTCTTTTAATCTGTAATTTTTTCAGAAAATAGAATTTGTTCAAAAATAAATTAATAAAAAATCTAGCCGTATGTTTTTTAAATTTGTATAAAAAATATAAAAATTTGTTTACTGAATTATTTAGAGGAATTATCATTCATAAAATTGCATTACGAGCATATAACATTCTTTTTGCCAACACTCAGAGAATTTTACTTTTGTTTTTTCCGATATTTAGTTTTAAGCATTTTGCTGGCATATTTGACATTGAAAATGAAAATAAAAGGATATATATGGTTCTCTGATTAAAATAGAATATAAAAAAATAATTATTAATAATTAAATAATACTTAATATTAAAAATTCTACGTTCATTTTGGGATATATATATATATATATGTTATCAAAAATTTTTAAATAAAAATGTGCATGATTTTTTTTTCAGATTTTTTTAAATAAAATAATCTTTTATCAATGTATAGTAAGTGAATATTTTAGAAATAATATGTTTATGAAAGTATTATGAATTTCAATCTTTTTCACTTATTATTTTATTTTGAAATAATTAAAACGTAAGTTTAGATAATAAATTTTTAAAGTTAATTTTATTATTGAAATAAGAAAAAATAATAACTCATCCATTTATTCAAATGGCTTATATCGTTTAAAAATTATCATTTCATTCGTATTTTTAGTGCGTGAATATTTTGAATGCCAATTTATTATATCATTCTTAAACTTGTCCCAAATATTTATAATAATTACTCACAGTTTGCGCAGTAATATTTTCATAAATCCATGCATTTCTCTGCAAACAAATATTGCAAAAAACCTTTTCTTCGTTTAACTTCAGCAATGAAATCAAAATTTCAACTGCACCTATTTTATTAAATTACAACATTATGATTTTTTTTGTGAAAATTCGTAAATTGTGAAATCTTGTAGATAAAAAGGAGACAGCTGCAAGTATCGACCAAATAAGAATTACCCCTTTCAGAACGTTTCTTCCATGTTCATCATGTTTAGATAATTTAAAGAAATTTCATTTACAATATTTCACTCCATGTGAATTTCAAACGATTGATGCTCAATAAAATAATAATAATGAAAAAAGCACTCTAGAGTAACTTCAACAACGTTTAAAAACCGTGAATAAAAAATTAGGGTTTTTTTCATTGAAATAATAAAAATACTTGCTACAAATTTTAGTACATTAATTAAAATAAAATAAACCCCACAAATTATAGATATTAATGAATATCTAATAGTTTTGTCAATTTGTGGAGGAGGGTCAGAGTTCTTCATTTAAAGGATCTTTTCTTCCGGTCACAAAAATCGGATGGGAGAAAAGTGGCTTAACAATGACATTACATATTAAGAAGGTGGTGCTAAATAAAAATTAGTATATGCATAAAGTATATATGAAAAAAGAGAAAAATAGATAAAAGGGTTAATTTTTACTTCATAGAATTAATTGGCAAAAACTGGATCGGAGAATCATGTTGGTATGGTTAGCCAGTAAGTTATTGGTGGTCTAATCACAGATGACTCGTCGGGGTTCTCTTGATGTTAAAATCTTCTTATCATCTATAAATATTTTTTTATCAAAGCAAAAATAATATTCACAAATAGTTTTTAAAAAACTCAAAAGCTAATATTTTCGTAAATAATTAACTTTTAAAGCATGATAAAAACTAAAAGTGTCCCGTTGTAATTCTACAAAAAGGAATTAATTAAATTGAAATGTGTGTATTAATTTATCTAATTTAAGTATATTTTACATCAATATATTTCATTATGAAAGTGAAATTCAAACCAATTTTTTCACATTGTTGTTTTCAAGATATGATTTAACTCATTCTTTAATGTTGAACTTAATTCAGTGGTATGGTTTTGTTAGACTTTAGATAAATTTCAAGTGTAGAATCAAGCAATGGTGAAAATTTTTTGGTCATTTTTTAAAGGTGCTATTAGGATCAATCTTAGGAAGTGCGTTAGAAATGAATTTTCTAATAGAAGCAATTTTTCTATTGTATTGTAAACAATCTTCAGTAGTGTCTGATCATTAGACAGTGTCATTTGCGCTCATATTGTAGGTTTACTGGTATTTAATTACCTTCAGCAGGGAAACATGGCTTGCATTTAGAGGGCTATAGAGAATGATAAGATAAGATTAAGATTAAGTCATTGATTAGATTAAGTCAGATAATTAAGGGTCCTTGTCTTTGAATTATTCACTTTTTTTCTCACGGTAAAACTAATAAAATTTTTTAAGAACGCTAGGTACATTTTTGATAATTTATTTTAGATTAGGGGTAAGATTAAATTTAGAGGAAAACTGGAGAGCGGTGATATATATATGAATCTAGATGACAGAATAAACCGAACAGTAGAAAAATATCGTTTTGACAAGAACTTAAAGAGCTGCCTTGCAACTCTTACTAATATAACAAAATTGTTGTAAAATTATTTTAAAGCAATAAATAATGGAATTTTATTTGAAAAAAAAACAATTTGTAAATAATAATAATAATAATAGCAAAATAATTCAATAATTGAAAAATAATTTGTAGTAATAAAATAGAATTGTTAACACTAAGCAAGTGTTAACTTGAAGAAATAAAAAGCTTTAAGTTAATATGAATAATTTTTTCTGCATTGGTTATTCATTCT